>JBCFYV010004288.1:0-23365 GCA_039000515.1 Timema cristinae | reverse complement strand
AATGGGGACCTACATTTAACGGGGTCCGAACCCCGGGGAGGCCCTGTCATTCCCCACATTCCCAAGTTGTGATTAATACACGTCTTGTCAGAGGTGAAGTAAGGGTTTGGTAATCGGATACATCTGTGCCGGGACCGAGGATTGAACCCCGACCCCAGCACATTAGTCTACCACCTTACCCTAGACCACCAGGTTACCCGTTTGTAATATAATAAAGTATAATTGACCTGAAGGGTTGAGGTCAAAGAACCTCATGGTTGTCCTGATGACACTGTTGAACATGTTATTGTGAAGTCGCTCCGAGCAGCGCACACATATCTTGTAGAATATGTAAGATCTTAGCCAGCAAGCACGGATAATATCACTATGATGCCTGTATACATATAGAGACAGAACTCGGTGCTGTGGAGGTCTAGCAATGCTACCAAACGATCGAGAGTTACTCATGTCTGTTTGATACGCTGTCAAATTCTCTTTGCTTAGAGTCACTATGTTCACATCCATCGACCGGTAGTAGTTTCTCATTTCCTCCTGAATTGTCCTGGTGGAACAATAATACTCTATTACTACTTAAGATCATATGTGGAAAATTGATATTTTGTATAGAAACATGTTTAATAATAATCAATTACTATACTTATTATTATTATTAGCACCGCGTCTTACTACCCGTTCAGGTTATACGCACTTACGCTAATGTATAATGGTAGGGTGATTGTGAGATGAAATGAAGGACCTACAGTTTAACGTGGAATCCGAACCACGGTGGAGGCTGGCATTCCCCCACATTCACAAGAGTCTTGTCAGAGGTGATGGAAGGGTTTGGAAATCAGATAAATCTTTGCGGGACCGAGGATTGAACCCCGAACCCCAGCATAGAAGTCCGACACCTTACCCCTAGACCACCAGGTCACCTAATTAATTACTATTCTAATACACAGTGTTTACCATTGTAAAATATGCTAAATGATCAAAAAATCGATCTTATACGCTAGGTTGAGATGTGTGTGTTACCAGAAAGATGCCCAGTAGTCAGCCAAACTGGCGGCTCCCTGCGCCAGAAGAAATAGAGCCGCCATGAGAAATATGAAGAAGTAATTAGTTCCAGACTTGAAATAGTCCATGTACGTGGAGCTTTGCGACTCGCTTTTAGAATGTGATTCCAAATAAATTGTATCGTCAGTTATTGCCTCCTCCTCCACAGGTTGATTTTGCTTTGACCTTCCCTATAAATACATATTATCCTGTGAATAATTTAATGTATGTTACTGGAATAAGCTTCCAATCAGTCCCTCTTTCAATTGTATGCATGTTTAAAGTCTTGGAGTTAATAAACTTATAAAGTAATATTGATATATGTTTAGTTAATCTTTTATAGTTTCAGCTATTGAAAATAATATCTCGTTCATTTCAATGGAAATATAAACTCCGTTTACCAGAAAAGGTAGCAGACTTACCTTAATCTATCTCACTAGGGCCCCTATCTTGTAATCCATACCATAGTGGAATAATGCAAGGTACCTCACCTGACAGTGTAAACAAGAGATACCTGCCACGGTCCAAACTTGGGAGTTTTCACCTTTATAGATCTCCTGGAAAGTCTCCTGAGTACTTTCTTGATGTTTGAAATATCTTCATCACTTTCAACACCGACATCTGTGCTGATAATCTCCTCCTCCTCCTCCTCCTCATCATCATCATCGTCCTCTTCATCTCCTAGAAGCTTAACGTAGTCAAACTGGCTGTCGATCAAGTCTCTGAATGTCCCTTGCATTTGTACTTCACCCTTAAAAAAAGTGAGTTAGTGACTTAAAACTATATTTATATATAATAATATGAATCTGTAAAATATCAAAGCTATAATTAAAGTAGTTTTTATTTTATTTTACCCAGCACTTTTTATTTTCCTGTTGGAATTAAACACAATTTTAACCACACAGATGGAGTAGGGATAAATAAGTAACTTATGGTAGAGTTTGAGGAAATGTACTCATATTTGCGTGGAAGGAAAGTAGAAAGTCATTTAGTTTAAAAAAAAACCTTTAGTACAGCTGTCTGGGATTCGAGCTTCAACCTTCTTGTCACCGGCAAATCAGAATAGGCAAGCTAGATAGTTGGTACGAGTGTCCACCGACACCAGAGAGTTGTTTTAATACCTAAATCTAAAATTAGAAAGGCTCGGAACGACTATATATATATATTTCCTGTTCTACTATAATCCAGATTATTGTAATGTGTGTATTCAATGGGGATTTAAGTTCAATTAGTACGGTTTTAATTGAATTATGTTTTTCTGTAGTTTAATTGTACAGTACGTTTTCTTACATACATTCAAAAGTAATACAATAGAATCCACATCGGTGAGGTACTGCAGTTGATGTGTAACTAGTATCCGCGTCTTGTGTTTAAGGTAAGAGTTGATACACTCGTCGAACAAGTGTTTTCCCACGTGTGTATCTACAGCGGATAAAGGGTCATCTAGTAGATATACATCAGCATCATTGTACACGGCCCTGAAAGCAATCAAATTATATAAATACTGATAAAGTAAAAGTATCATTCTAAATAAATAATCCTACCTCTTAATGTGTTAAGTTGGAATTCTACATGAAGCCACCAGAATAACTTTCAATCCATACAGCAACTTTATTTTAACTGATGACGTCATGTTTCTGTGTGAATTATATCATCGGTTGTTATGCAGCAGCACCTACCAATAGCTTCTTGTACCTTTGACACAACACTGTGTCATATTACCCCACTCTCCCCTAATCTTTGATTATAGCTCATCCTAGTTGTTATTATTATGATTGTTTTGTGACGATACCTCGCTAAATTAACCCTCGCCTTCTGCCCTCCTGACAGCGAAGAGCCTCGCTCCCCGACTAAAGTCAGGTCTCTCTGAGGAAACTGCTCCAAGTCAGGTAGAAGAGCGCACACCCGCAACACCTCGTCGTAGCGTGTCTTGTTGAACGTGCTTCCAAACACGATGTTCTGTCTGATGGTGGACCCGAACACCCATGGCTCCTGACAGGCGTATGAGATCTTGCCGTTCACGATGCAAGATCCTGATGCCTTTGGAAGCTCTCCAAGGATGGCTTGAAGAAGCGAAGTCTAAGAATAATATTTGACTTTAGTCATAGACTTGAGTTGAAGATAGGCAAACTGATTTGATTATTATATATAGCAAGAATAGACACAGAATAGTTAAATTATTTCAGTATTTAAATAAATAAAATGTTTTACCTCATTGGATGCAACACCATTAATTTCAGAGCTGCGTATAACCCGAATGGTAGTAAGACGCGCGCTAATAATAATAATAATAATAATAATAATAATAATAATAATTTCAGAGCACATAATTCGGAAGTGATAATTTATAGTAATTGTCATATTTTCCAACCAAATCATTAAATACTATACTATATTATGTGTTTGCTTGGCAATTTATTATTACAACTATATTAATTTATTTTACTTTTGTATTTCTAATTTTAATGTGTAGTCAAATTTACCACATCTGGCCGAAACGTTAATTAAATATATATATATATATATATATATATCGGTATATAATACTCTTAAATACACAGTAAAATTATGTACATTTTTATTCCAGATATCCTAATTTATTTTAAGTAAATTAAAATTAACATGGTACGTTCTAGCTATCCAACATTTAATTAGTTAAAATACCTTTCCTGTTCCCACTTGACCAATTATTGCAATCAACTTCCCGTGACCAACTTGAATGTTAATTTCATTTATGGTATTTTCATTTGCTTTTACATCCCATTTAGCTGATAAATCTTTCAGGATAGCAACTTTTTTTTCGTCATTTTGATTTTCTATAGCAGGCATCCTATCCGGTGGGACTGGAATTATTTCTTCTTTAATCATAAAATCCTAAGAAAAAATAAAAATACAATTTGTTACTTTGCAGTTGATCATTTTGTTTATCATAGTAATTTACATGTATAGTTTGTCTAAACATTTGATGCAATCAAACTATTTTATTCGTATACTAATTTAATTATACTAAGGTGAGCTTTATTTTAATATGAATTATTTCAGATATATTTATCATGCAACTAATACCTTTAATTTATAACTAATCAATTTAAAATTTTGCAGGTATGCTCACCGTTAATTAGACAATGTCAATAAATATAATATTAGTGTTATGTTGAATTTTATTGCTGTAATAAAGTAAAAAAGGTGTGTGTATATATATATAGCATATAATTAAAAATTATGTTGCCATAATAAATTAAAGAAAAAAATAAACCATTAACTCACAAAAATATAACTATTAATGAAAATCTTAAAGTTGATAGATATAAATACAAGAACATAAGTTGATGAAAGAATCAAATGCAAATCAATTTATAAACTAAATTTTATATTAGTAATTTTTACCCCCCATAAAATAGAATAAATTAAATCTTATTAAGCACTAAAATTGTTGTATGTATTTTCATATCAAGTTTCTCAGGCACTTTGGGGGTGGAAAACGTAGGCTCTATCAATATTAATCGTATCCTTTAAATTGAAATATGACACCTGGTTAAGGGAATCGAGCCCGAGACCTTTGAGCTTAGTACATCAATGCTCTAACCACTGGGCTATTCATGAGTTGTCCATTGCTTAGAGTGATAGAGCACGGGATGACACTTGGATAGCTTAGTGTTCAGAGTACTGGCGTACTATGCCAAAGGTCCCGGGTTTGAATCTCGTGTCCAAGTATCATTTCTCAATTTAAATAATATATTTATATGCAGCTAGAGCAGTAATTAGTAAATATAATAGTTTGGCTATTTATCTTAATATTAACTTTTTCTCTTATAAATGTATAAATACAAAAGTGTTTTTAATGATTCAAGTTTTATTGCGATTGATTTATTTATTTATAAATACACACCTGTAGACGATCTATAGAGACCAACGTTTCGGCGAGCTCTGCGACTCCTCGGTTGAAGAACCCCGCCATTGTTATTCCCAAGACACTGAAGAAACTCGCATACACGAAAACCTCAGTAAAACACATACAATTCCACAACTCACAACACAAAACATGTTTACGGCTTGGTTTAGTCCTTTTCTAATTAGTGTGTTAGACAATTTTAGTATGAGTATAAATATTTGAAATATACATTGTATATATACACACACGTCACAATTTTGTAACCCATTTTAAGAAGTTGATTAAATTATTAGTAAAGGACATTGACTTAGAATAAATTAAGTAGAAGTATAATATTTGGAATGTAAGAGGGTAAATAACTTTCAAAGAAAAGTACTTTCTATGCCTGTATCCAAAGAAGAGCAAGTCGTTGGCACGAATGGAGAATTTACTGACAAATGAATGCAGACCTTGATTGTAAAATTGAAGTCAATTTCTAAAATATCACGCTCCTTAATAATATAATTCTTATTATGAATATGTCTCGTTTGTAAAAGGTTAAATATTATAATGTGTAATATAAATATAGTAAAAACATTAAAATTAATTATAATTTATAATATAAATATAGTATAAAACATTTAAATTAATTATTATAACAAGTGAGCAAGAGCTTTAAAGGTGGACAACCGTTCGTTAAATTTATTTTAAGTGAGGAAAAGTTCTTATACAATTAAAAACATAAAACCAACAACATTAAGTTATCACTTGCGCTTATGACTGGTAATTTAAATCCATGCTGTCAGACGTCATTGTTACATTTCTTCCTTAAAATTCCAAATGCTGAAAGATAAAAAATTCTTTTTTTACTAGTTTAACAGGAAGAAGTAAATTATCTGTTGCGGATGGTTCTGGATAGTAAGCTAGGCTGGTATTCTTCAATGAAAGTTTTTTGTCCAATTTATGGGTTTTTTTTCTTTCAATTTTGGGTGATGCTTACTTTTTGAGGGAGGGGATTTAATAATGCCCATTCTATTGTTTGGCACTAGTTAATCATCTAACTTGAAAGAGTATATAAACGACGAATGTAGTTTTAAAATGACCCCACCCAGAAGTGAAACTAATTATGAAGTTTTTTAAGAGGAGAGAAAACATCTTGTAAAAAAATGAGTTTGATACAGATACTTTTATTTCGATACTAGTACAGTATTGATATTTTTCTTCCGATACTTTGAATGAGTATATTATTGATACTTTTTTTCGATACCACATTCCTAGACCCAAGGCTTTACTTCTCCTCTGAATGAAGTTGTGCTACGGATTTTAACCGCCCAAGAAAAATCCGTCGACCCCGGTTGGGTTTAAACCCACGAACATGGGTTCTGAGGCGGGAACTTTACCCCAAGAACACCAAGGTCAACGTTTTATCGCTTTCATTAGTTTATAAAGCTCTTTCACAATAGCAAGTAAGTTGGTTTGTGTGTTTTAAATGTATACTCACCTTATCTGCTGTTAAAGTACCCCCCATCAAAACTATTGCTACCAGTACGCTATAGAGTGCGATGCGGTTTGTAAACAGCGTGAATGACATATAAATGCCTCGCAAATATGAAGTCATCTTGATATTTTTTATTTCTGCTCTGAAACAAAATACAACTAATTTGAAATTGGTTTCATAAACATTTCTTCGAATAAAGAAGTGTATTGACTGTAAACAAATTAATACAATTTTAAATTTATTGTGATAATAAAGTACATTTTTTCACATCCATTACTGTTTCTAGTCCGTGGCTTGGGTCAGTTTTTTTTATTGAAGCCATATATTTTCCACTACCGGCTACAGGCTTGCTAGGCCTTTCATTGCTTCATATGCCTTACAATATAACTTAAGACTAGGACAAGCACAACATCCAGTCCCCCGGTGGTTAATTCACTACTGTGAAAGGATAAACCACATTTCACCAATGATAAATATATCAGACATTCCGGGAATCGAACCTAGGAACCTTAGCTCAGTCGACAGACACGTTATTGACTGAGCTAAGGTGAAGGATAATGTGACAATAAATAACATATTATAAATAAAGTATCGTGTTGATCAGTATTGAGTTGAGAGTCCTGTGATACTGGCGTCAGCACGCAAGCTAGCTATACTAGCCGAGCGGCCACTGCATGTTTGTAAAATAAAGCGCCAACATTTGCGGATAGACGGTGTCATGTGGTCACCACATCATTAAATAAATATAGTATAAAACATAGTTTTTTTTAAATATTTAACGTTTTACACAAGCTATGTAATTTATTTTATTTTAATGGGACATTATTATTTCAACAGCTAGTTCATCATTAACTTACTCACTCTATGTCATTAGGAACTCAGAAGTCCATTGCCTACTTACAAAAGTACCATACCTATCCCTATCTTGAGCCAGTCCACCTCATTACACCCCTAGCTCGTTCAGGTCCATTCTAATGTTATCCTGCCACCTGCGTCTAGGTCTTCCCAATGGTCTCTTCCCATGAGGTTTACCAGTCAGTACCTTGAACAAGGTTCTAGAATCTCCCATTCGTTCTGCATGTCCTGCCCACCATAATCTACGATATTTGATTATCCTAACAATGTATTATGATGATTACCGGGTACGTAACTTATCATTATGTAACCTCCTCCACTCCCATTAACCTCGCCCCCTTTTGTACCAAATATCTTCTTGAGCACCTTGTTTTAAAACACCTTAGATTTGTTCTCGTCATGTAAGGTAAGAGACCCCGTTTCACACCCATAGATAGCAGCTGGTAAAATTATTGTATTGTGTATTCTGAGTTTTACATTTCTTGAATGCAGGCAAGATGTCAACAACTTACTGACCAAGTAATAGCATGCATTTCCCGACTTTATTCTTTTCCTAATTTTCAATCTAATATAATTATTGCTAGTTAAAATTGTTCATAAATATTTAAACTCATCAACTCTCTCAAATGATATGTTGTTCTAAGTAATCTCTAAAATATCACCCCCAATTTGTGTTTTCTGTGTGATCATATACTTATTCTTTTCAGCGTTCACTTCTAGACTTATTTCCTTACTCGCCTGTAATAAAATTTCTGTGTTTCTTGCAACAACTTCCTTACTATTGCCCAATAAAGTTAAATCATATGCGTATCCTAATAGCTGTAATGTACGGCGAGTAACAAACTAAATTATAACAAAAGCATTGTTAGTTCCAAATAGACCAGCCATGTTAATTTTTGCAAATCGTAATCTCAAAGTTGCTCAGTGATATTGATGTAAAGGAATTCTCACGGAATAATTAACACTTACTGATAGGGAAACAAGTATGTGATATCGATTATGATCATTCAATAGGTTGATCTTGTTTTACACTAAATGACACGAATGAGGATAGCGAAAAGTAACCCTATTGAGAGTTAGTGTGCCAGCAACAAATTATTAGATTATTTTCTAGAGTAAAGTCACAGAAAATAACGGATAGATTCAAACGTTTTGATGTTTTACATCATTTCAAGACATAAAAAATAAACATGTATTATGTATAAACATATATTACTATCCTACGTCTTCCAGAACGTTCATAAACTAAATATTTAGACAAAATAAACTAGACCGTAGGAGCAGGCATGTCACACTCACGGCCCGCGGACCGCATGTTGCCAGATTCATGGTTTTGTACGGCCGCGGACCTTATGATGAGCCAACGCACAATGTGGACACATTATTATTTTTATAAACCTTTTATAAATACCCAATCTAAGATTAGGGCATTTGAAAATTGACCATTTTTTGAGAAAATCTAGCAGGTGAGGTTGGTATACCAAATCTTTACTTTTTACAAAGCGATCTATTCCAAAAAATTGTTAAATCTGTTGACTAAATATGTGCAATGTTTGACAGCTCATAAATATGCAAACAGTTGTTTTCTCTTATGAAAAGGAATAAACAGTCGAGAGATAGCGGCTAACGAACACAATTTTGTTATCAATTAGAAAGTGAAGTCACCACAGCACTAAATATCATTGCTGCAGATAAAAGGTTCCATATTTCTGGTAAAAATAAAAATAAAGGTTAGGGTCTACAGTATGTCTAAAGAATTATTATATAATTTTCTTTATTTTATTATGTGTTTTACTATATAATCTTAATATTATTTTTGTATTAGTAAGAATTTATTGAAGTGCAGCTCTCTCTCTCTGTATTTTCAACTTTAAATGTGGCCCTTATGATCAAACGAGTTTGACACACATGCTGTAGACGAACAGAATCCCTGTGCTATCATTAAACCTTAATCTCAACCCTCTATATGTTAAAGTCATTAAACCTCCTAAAACATTTCCTATATGGGTCATTGAAGAGAAAGCCTTTAATAACTCCACATTTATTTGTCGTAAGCAAGTTGATCTTCCTAAAAAATTATCTTACTAAAACATTTATAGCACACACATAATTATCAATTAAACTGAACTAATCGTTAAGTCACATTTCCGAGACAATAGTAACTTTCTTATAGAGCGATTCCCAACCAGGGTTACGCAGAACGTCGGGGCTCCATGAGCACATATCCTGGGTTCTGTGAGAATGTGTAAAATCTGTCGGGGAAAAAGAATACAACTTTTCACCTTTTTTTGTAATTGAATAAAAATATTAAAATTATGAAGGTTTTAACGCAACTAATAATAAAACAATTATTATTTCAATAGCCCAAACTTCCGATGACAGGAAAAGTGGGGTTTGATCCCGATTTGGCTTACAATGGGTGGTTTTTCCTCAAATGTTTTCCACTCTCCTTCCATGAAAATTTGATTACACTTCATCTGAATTCAACCTTCCTAATCCCTGACACATTAGAGTAAGTTAGTACATAGGCGTATAATCCGAACGGACTTTACTCTGTGTGTTCTCTTATTGAAAAACTTAAATATCTATAATAATAAAAGGAAGTGTTTGTCTGTGTGTGTGTGTGTGTGTGTGTGTGTGTGTTTGTGTGTGAGTGAGAGAGAGAGAGAGAAATAGATGCACAGCCAAATCTACGACACGCAGAGATCTGAGGAGATGTTTAATGTAGGTGGACGGAAGGGGGTCCGAATGCACCTCGAAGCCGGATTTTTAATTTTTTGTTAGCTTTTTAATTAGGCTATTTTTAAAGGGTCACGGGCAACGCCGTGTGGGATTGCTAGTCTTTAATGTGAATTAATGTGTATACCAGTGGTCACCAAATGGTGGACCGCGGTTCACATCCGGACCGCAGAAACATTTTTAAGGACCTTGACGAGATAGTGATGGGCAGAAGAAATGATGCTATTTCGGTGGTGGGCGGGTAGTAGACATGGAAGGCCAGCACTAATAAATGGGTAAAATAACTAAAAGGAAAGAAAATCACGTTTTTTAATCAATATAATTCTATAGGGCTTGAACTTGAGTCATTGTTTAAAGTTTTGCCGGACCGTGGAAGTATGTCGAGTTTTTAAAACGGACCTCCATCAAAAATAATTGTGGACCCCTGGTTTATACTATAGGCCTAATATAATCTTAAATAATATGAAACGTGCATCAAGTGTTAAAGTTTGTACTTACTTCCTGGCTACTTTAATGAGTTCAGAGAAGGGCTTTTCCCATGCGTACATCTTTATAACGCGAACTCCAGAGATGATTTCATCCATGAGTCTAACTCTTTCATCAGTTTTGAGGGCAGTCTTGTGTCGGTACACGGATGTCATTTTTCCACTATATGCTGGAAAAGTAAATGTAATTATAATAAGGGAGAAGGGTTTATCTTCAGAGTAGACACTGAGACTAGGGTTTCACGGTCAGACTTAGTACGCCTCAAGTGTGGTGCTATATTAAAAACAGGACACCTACCTAGATCAGAATTGAATGGGACAGTTCCATATGTGAAACTAGCCCATTTCATTCGAGTCTAGTTAAGTGTCGTCTTGTATTTAGTCTAGCACCACACTTGAGGCGTACTCAATTTGACTATGAAACTGTCCCTAAGTCTCCCAAAACTTTCTACTTGAAATTTTAGAAAAATGCATATAAAAGTTATGTATGCTATTGTAAGTTTAATAACAACTCCCAATGTGATCAAACTGACATAAATACTCTTTGCGTGGAGAGAATACTATTTTATTCTTTCACTTCTTCTAGTTAGACTCACCATAATTATTTGGTAGCAATTATTTTTCTAGTTGTTATCACGCCTTTTTAATTCCCGCCCCTCTATCATTACTCCAGACGTACTTCTACTAACCTCAAGAATAAGATATTCTTAACGGTTTTCCAAATTGAGGTGGTTTTTAGATGCAGGTTAACCTATTATTAGATCACGGTAATCGTTATTAAATGTATATGTAATATTTTGTCTGCAGTTTTGGTTTGTTTTTATACTTAACAACGTTGCGTTTCTAACTGCTTTCAAGAGGATACTACCCTCTTCAGTGGCCGCATAGTCTAAGGTGTTACTCTCGTGATAGACTATATTGCCAATGACGGAGAGGTTGTGGTTCTATCCCGTTCGAGTGTAATGAAGATTAATTTTTCTAAATGGTTTTCCACTCTCTATCTCCATTAGTGTAATTATAACATAAGCGTATAGCCCGAATGGGTAGTAAGACACGGTGCGGGAAAAAAATTATGGCAATGAGAGGGCGGAGGGGAAAGTTAGACAAGGACAGGGAGAGAAGGTGTGGCTCGTTTTGAGAAAATATTTCTATGAAAGCTATTCAGCCATAAAACACCTTGCCCTACTTTCAACCTGAGCTTAAAACTTTTAACTACTTTAATTACAAAGTCATAAAAAATACACTAAACTAAATCAAATTTAAATTAAATAAACAAACAAGCCTACAGTAAGAACTATCTCACGTAGAAAGAACACAATACAAATGGCTCAAGTGAGTTAACAATACATCTAGCAGTGCCGGATTTAAGTGAGGGGGGGAGGGGTCCTCACAGAAAGAAACCCCCCCACAAGAAAGAAAACAATACTTTTAATTTTCTACTGTAGATATTATTTACAACTACCAATTTAGTGGTGGCAGAACCTCATTAATGTAGGCCAAGCAAAAAATAAAAGTTTTTTATTGACTTGACTTCCACCTCCACCACCACCCTATTCTCCTTTTCCTGATAAAGGTTTGAAGATGATATGTCTCTAAGATCTATTTTAGTGGTCCTCCTTCCTGATTTATTAAAATCAGATCCTTTTATAAACTATTTGCATAAGTATTGTCCAATTTTTTTTTTTTTTTAACTTGGATTCTTCCAGAAGACATTTTGAGTTGTCCTCCTTCAGCAAATTATTGAAAATTGGATGTTCCTATAAGCTATTATGAGCAGTAATTGCCCTGAAAAAAAATTAGCTGCACTCCTCTAGAAGCTACCATTTAAAGTGATCTTGCTCTAAGAAATTTGGAAATTTGGATGCCCCTCGAAGCTATTTAGAGTGACCCTCACCTTGATATTTTCCGGCAGTTAGATGTCTATATAAGTTATTTAAAGTAGTCTTCTCAAGCAAGTTTTTAAAAATTGTATGCCTTTAGATGCTATTTGTAATGATCCTAGCCTTGATATTTTTGAAAATTGGATGCTTTTAGAAGATAATTGGAGTTATCAACTGGATCGTTATATGTATGATAATATGTTTTTGGAAACTATTTGGAATGGTCCTTTCTCAGCAAATTTTTAAAATTAGATGCCTCTCGAAACTATTTATCGTGATCCCTAACTGGCATATTTTTTAAAATTAAATGCTTTTAAAGTTATTTGCAGTTTCAGATCCACACTCAAGAATATCAGAAGGTATGAAAAAGTCTTTAGCTCTTTTGAAATTTGGATGCCTCAAGAAGTTATTTTAAATAGTCCTCACCCAGATTTTTTTAATTTAGATTTTCGAAAAGCTATTTGAAGAGCTCTTCTTTAAGATTTTTTTTTTTTAATTTGGGTGTTTCTAGACGCTATTTATATTGCTCTTCATCTAAATTTTCCTCAAAAACTAAATACCTTGGGAAGCTATTTAAAGTGATCTTCACCCAGCAATATTTTTTTAATGAGCTCTTCTTACGAGCTATTTTGAATGGTTCTCTTTTGTCATTTTTTTAAAATTATGGTGTGTTTAATAAGATATTTGAAGTGGTTTTCCACCAACAAATATTTAAGAATTGAATGCTTTAAGAAACTATTTGAAGTAATCCTCATCTGAAAATTCTTCAAAATGATATGTATATAGAAGCTATTTTGAGTGATCCTCCTCTAGAAATATTTGAGATTTAGATAACTTGATTTTTTTCTGATAGTTAGATGCCTTTATAATCTATTTAAAGTGGTATTTTCCTGCATGTTTTTGAAAATTCAATTCATCTAAAAGTAATTTGGATATTGAGATAAGGGCATCTTTCAGCCTCATATTTGATAGTATCATATGATTTGAAATGTATAAAGGGGGAAGTAAACTTATTCCAGGAGGTAGTTCATTTTGGTGGGGCAGTGCTCCCTGCTCCCGTGGTTTCACCGTTTTGTACCAATCTAGTCACTGTATACAAAAATGATCTCAACCATTCTTAAGGAATGAACTAATACAGTTTGCAGCACTAGTGGTGGACATGAAAGAAAACTACAAATACTCTTTAAAAGTAAAGGTTCCTCTATGAAATCCTCAAAGAACAGCAGTTTAGAGCAACATTTTCTGATGTTGAAATAATTTTAAGAATACACTTAGCACTCATGGTGTCAAATTGTAGTGGGGAAAGATCATTTTCAAAAGTATAGTTGGAAAACAACGAATCCGTACAAAATTGAACCAAGATAGTCTAACATAACTTTCCTTGCTCAGAAAGGTACTGTACTTCATGAAATGGACTTTAAAGTCATTACTCACATGTTTTCTGCAAAGAAAGCAAGGAATATTTGTATTATAATGAACGTTTTCATGAAGTCTTTATGTAGCCTATTTCCTTTTAATTTGTTATTATTACATTTGTGTAAGATTAAACATTTGCTTAATCTTTTAACTCTCCTTAGACATGCTATGATGTAATTCACATGGACCTGCTTCGGTGGCCACATGGTATGAGGCGTCATTCTTCCAATATACAAGACAGCTAATGACGGGGCGATCAGGGCTCGAATCCCTGTAGGGTGTACTGAGGGTGTTATTTCCCTCCCTCGAAAATGCGGGTACACTTCATCTAAATTCAAGATTCCTCATCCCAAACTCATTAGCCTAATTATCAGTAGACCTATAAGGCCTATATACATGCGTATAATCTGAGCAGGTAGTAAGACATGGTTCTGCTCCCCCCATCCGCCCACACACACACACACACTCTATGCCGCCCTGAAGCCCCAGGTACGTGAATCCGGCACTGACAGCTAGTATTATTTATATGCTAGAATTTACATAACGAATCTTGAATTGTGAATTGTACTACCGTTTGGAACAATAGAACATTATCTATCTAAAACATTTTGTTAATTACTTTTAGTTTTGAGTCTAAAGATATTGTTTTGTGCAATGTGTGCGTTAAAATTATGGTAAAAATATTTAGTTTCAAATTTGTTATAAAATGGAGGGAGAAGAACTTATATATTTCCTATTTAAAGTATCGTGTAAAATTCAGAGAGATCAGTTATTAATAAATAGTATTACTATCAAAACCGTCGGCTACTACTATATACAAGGCTATAAAGAGAAGATGGTTGTATATATTAGTTCAGTCTTCCCTTCTTCCTAATATTAGCCACGCCACTGACTGTTAAATTTAATAATATAAAATAATTATGTGATGTTTCAATTTATAAATATTCTGATCGAAAAATAAATTATTGCAAATAATTGTCATTGATTCATGTAAGACTCAAAACTTGGGTGAGTTTTAGTGACTGAATTTGTATCGATAATTCCTACCAAAGTGTTCTCGTGATATATCTATCTGCTGGTTATGAGTGTTTTTGAGCAAGACGATACCAAACTTTAGTTTGGTAAAGCTTTCCTTGACCAAGCTAAATACACCCTGATTTTGGTTGGGAGAGCAGTTTAAATAATTAAAACATATTTCTCTACAGCCAACAATGATCACATTTCACTAAATTATTTGTGTTATTTTATAGAAATTGATAATATTTCTCCAAAGCAATAGTTTCAGAAAGCATTACTTTATGTATGAATATATTAAAATTGTTTTAGTAACTTTAGTAACCACCTGATACTGTTCTTCCTACAAAAATCAGGGTATAGTTTTATTATTATTATTATTATTAGCACCGCGTCTTACTACCCGTTCGGGTTGTACGCACTTACGCTAATGTGTAATGGTAGGATGATTGTGAGATGAAATGGAGGACCTACAGTTTAACGTGGAATCCGAACCACGGTGGAGGCCTGGCATAGGGTATAGTTCAATTTCAACCAATGAGCTAATAATTGTAAGCTTATTTTAACACAGCACGACTCATAATTTATTTTAACCATTATAATTTGGTTATGAATGTAGATGGACAGTTATCTTTACTAAAATTATGGGCAGCAGTTATTAGCAATAGAAATATAACAATAAATTGCGTTTATTACGAATATGTAAAATTAAAAATTAGAGTGCCATTTTCGTAAGCTTTAATACTGATTTTCCACCTTGTTTTCTTGTGTAAAATTTTCAAAAATGATATGTTGTATTTATAGTTATTCTATTCGTGAAAGAGACTTGAGAAACATTTAGTTATAAAAAAAGAAATAGGACACGATTTTATGTATTCCTATGTCTTATGTAGGCGTTTTGTTAAAACGTAGATTTGTAGATTTAGGTATCGGTGTATGGTATCCTAGTCAAAATAAACTGTATCATAAAGTTTACCTAAGAAAATTAAATGGAGCATATTCCATTGATATGCGGTGCATGTGGGTTTGTATAAATTAAGCAACCACCTATTTATCAAATCAACACCAATCGCTATCTTTGTTTAAGAAACAAAACTCAAAAATAGTTTTCCCCCTTCAACTTGATCAGAACCACTCTCTATTCCAATACATAGCCAGGTAACCAAGTCAATCGCAAAATCTGGCATTTTCTTTAATACCCTAAATTAATTATACTCCACGCAACTGTATTACTAACGATCAAAATCTGGTTCATTATAAATCAATCTTTGGGTAGTTTTAACATGGTTTTATAATGTAGTATAGCTAATATAAACTCATCTCTTTGGTCATAAGCAATCCACTAAATAAAACTATAATTTTATTGAGTAACTGAATATCTTATTAATTTTTTAAAAGATATCATAGACTTTGCCTTAAAATATGAGTGAAGAATGACCCTTATTCCTGGATAGCTCAGTGGTTAAAGCATTGGCGTACTAAGCCAAACGTCCCGGGTACGATTCCCGTGTACAAGTTTCAATTTTCAGAAAGTTATTATGTCAAACAAACATGTTTTTGTTTTAAATAAATTACGGTTGGAAGTTAATTAAATAATATTTTTCAAGAAAATTACATTATAAATATATATATTTATATATATTAGTCATATTAAGATATTAGTTTTTAGCCATTATTGTTTATTATGTTTCTTTCAATTTTATCCTCATTTATTTTAGTCGCACATTTTAGATTGTTTGAAAGCAACAGCCAATGTCTCAATTTTTAAGTACTTCTGGTATATGCTAAGCAAAGGCAATATGACTGTTTTGTTTTTCCTTATTAAATTTTTAATAAGTTTGAGTAATTTTGGGAAGTAACTTAACATTACTCTAAAGTTAAATCACTATTGTTGTAAATCCGGCTTATGGCATTGAAAACACTTATTAGAGCTATCAACATTTGAAACTCTTGCTATAAACTTAAATTATCTTGTTAGGTCGTTTGTGTTCCCCCACCTTGTATAGGTACAAAAAGGAAAACCACTGATATTCCAATTATGCCTGGCCATCCAGCTGATATCCATAAGAAGTAGGTGATGGTGATGGAGATGACTGGCGCCGCCCAGAGGTAATGGATGAACATGCAGATGAGATCAAACCTGCTCACGTCATTGGACAACATGTTGACGACATGACCAGCGTTCGTCTTTCCCAAGGCGGCGTGACTCAAACGGAGAGCCTTGAAAAATGAACACGGTCAAACACTTAGAAACATTTAGTAGAGCTCAATATAATGTTATCCTGTATTGACTGAAGATGTTTGTGAACAATGTGTGCACTATATTAATATGATCATTTATAATATGTCTCATCAAGTGAAAAGTACTCAAATTTAAAAAAATAAAATCTATCACGCTACATTATGAATAAAAAAATTTAATATCAGGCACTTATGATAGGTGAACTAGATCATATTACTACCTAAACAAATTAGTGTTGAAATTAGTTTTTCGTGTTAATTTAATGTTTGATAACATAAATATTTGAATAAATCATGTTTGTAACTATGCCCTGTCCAAGTTTGTTGGATGTATAATTTTGCAATGTATTGTACGTACTTTTCTGTAGATGAGGGAACAACAGGCTATTCGCATCTTCATGCCAAGATGAGCGGTCTTGAGTAAGTAGTGGCTGTAATAGAGCGAGCTGAACCCAGTTATGATCACGATACCTCCAGCGTAAAGGTACGCCTCTTCCTTGGGCATGGTGCTACCAGGCTCAAAATACTTGAGAAGTTGCCCCAGCAGGAGGGGCTGAGATATTCTATAATGTTACAGATAGAAACAATTACCTTTAATAGAGTTGTACCACTTCTGGTGAAGGATAAAACATTTTATTTTGTAGTAATCTTTAAAAAATGTGACTGCTTATAAAAACTAATTGTACCTGTAAAATAAAGTAATGTTTTTAATTAAAATTATTAATGAAGTTACAATATCTCCCTATGTGGTGTCTTATTAGCGGGTTTTGAGAGGACTAGGATTATAAAGATTTTTCTATATTATTTAGTTTAAGTGATTCCACTGTGGATTAGATTTGCTTTGAGATATTTTGATGTGACAGCGGTGGCGGATCTTGGGGGCCATTGCCCCCTGGAAAATATTCACCCCTCACTACAATAAATTTGCTCTTACCCCATGGATATATGTTAAATACTCTAATATGAAGCTGAATAATGGCCTTAAATCAAACTCCAAATGACTTTTAGATACATTCAATTTTCAAAAATTTTGTTGGAAATGATCACTTCAAATAGCTTCTAGATCATCTAACTGCCAGAAAAGTCAGACGATGAGCACTCTAAATAGCTTCTAGGACCATCCAAAATTTTAAGATACATAACAGAGGACCACTCCAGATATCATTATATTCACGTAATTTTGAGAAATTTCACATGAGGACCATTTCAAATCGTTTCTGACGGTATACAATTTTTAACATTTTCTGGGAGAAGGCCACTCTAAATATAGTTTTAGATCCATATAGTTTTTTTTAATCCAGGTAACAACCACTACCAATAATACATATAAAATATGATAAATGTCCTTTGAATATAAATATGACCAAATCTTTGGATATTTGTCCAAAACTGTTTGTATGTTATTTTAAACTTATGTATGTATCTTTAAATAATTTTAATTCAACTCTATGTCTTCTTATCAATATAATAAGGCATTTAATATAAATTCTAAGAAAAATAATATATATTTTAAAAAAATAAGTTCTATTTCATTGATAAAAAGTAACAAAAATTCCAATATTCTTTGTGATGATGATATTTATATAATTATTATGGATGTGTATTTTAGCACTGTTTTAATCGAGAGTAAGCATTGTAATTGTCAAACCGAGGAAGTTTGTGGAAATTAATATTTTAACTTATGGCACAAATCAGTGTTAAAGTTGTAATTATGCATCGTCTAGGTGACTGGAATGCATATATTATGTTCACTCTACATAATTTTCATATATTTATGGTCCCAATGGATAAATATTGATTTACTACAATTTGGCCTATTTTAGTATTGTCCTTCAAAACCCTTATTTTTCTGACTGAAAGATACCGTGTGGCCTAAATCGTCCAGTGTTACGTGTCTTCTTATTTTACTCTCACGCAGCCAAGTGACCTAAGCCAAGCCAAAGCACTTGATAGTTGCGTGACAATAACATAATTGCCGTATTATAGCTGGCCCTTCGTTGGCAACCTTCTTGTGAGTTGAGGTTCAGAGCAGTGTTCTTTGGGTTCTTCCCAAAACTCTCTCACAGCAGTGACAGGAGAGTTAGAAAGAAGACATACCTCAAAATATGCCCAAAGTACCAGACAATAATCCTTATTTTGCAAAACTTTCTGAGTATTTTGGTCGACTCGTGAGTAAGGAAGGTAGCATTGACAACATATTGAATTTTACACGTATGCACCCATCACATCTAATGTTGATTTAAGTTTTTAAGCACAAGAGTTAATTATAACAACAAAACGCCTGTCTATGACAATAGAGAACATTGTAAAAACTTTAGTGGGCTACTGACACAATTAAAATGCTGTAAAGTATTAATACTTCTATTTTTTTTAACATGTATAAGTCTATTTATGGTATATAGATTAATTTAAAATACATTTTGTATGTTGGACGCAAAGCCCGAAAACGGCAAATGGATGTATTTTTTTGCTCAATCCTAGGACTAGACGTTTTAAAATGACCAAAGCACGAGGATATATTAAATTTTGTGCTTTGACCGTCTTCAAATAGAAAAACCTAGGATTATGCAATTACTAAACGACCAAAGTTGAAAAAACATTCTTTAGGTCAGGTGGTAGGCTTCAAAAAACAAATTTGGTCAAGTTAAATTGATAATTAAAAAAAAATTAATATCAGTCCGGTTCTGTATGCAAATCAATAAGATCCACTTGCCCTCTTGAATTCGTATATTTGCTCAAAATTTGGCGCGCGCTAGTCAGTCTGGTCAAGAAACAAACTAAAATGTTTTTTTCAAACTTTGGTCGTTTAGTAATTGCACAATCCTAGGTTTGTCTGTTTGAATATGGTCAAAGCCCAAAATCAGAATACAACGTCCAATATTAGGATTGAACAAAAAAAATCCGTCCAATGGCCGTTTTCAGGCTTTGCACCCAACATACATTATATATATATACATAACATTATATGTGTGTATAATATAATATATACACGATTCATTTTTAGTATTTAGCGCATAAACTTACTCGATCTTGGATGTGTAGGTGAGAGCTGATCAATCTGAGTGAAAATACAGAGTAAACTAAACAAATAGCAATACTGTACATGGTGATGTTTGTTCTCACCTGATTATGATATCATTGGCGAACACAAATAGCCCCAATATGACAAAATCCCAACTAAAAGTCTTGACCAACGCTCGGAATAAGCTGGCGTTCGTTTTAATCGCCCCCGCTCGCTCCACTTCTTTCATCCAGTTTCTAGACATTCAAATAAATGTGTGTGTTTATATATAATTATAATTTATTCATTGTATATTTCAAATAATAACATTCAATAAAACAAGACCAAGTAAAAATTGGGAACATATTTTATTATTTATATACCCCCAAAAACACATATTAAGAAAAATAGGATAGTGCTTAAATTATTAGCGTAAACACAGACTTATAAATAAATAATTACCAACAATTTAACAGTTTGTTGGTTCATTTTTAAGATGAAAACATTAAATTGGTTTCAATATTGTACCAAAGAGAAACAATAATTCACACGTCCTAACGAATAGTATCTGGCTACCTGTAATTACTCTATAAAACAGTTAAAAATCAAAAGCCTTTGCTCAGATCTCTATCGCTTCTTCCTACTAGATTGAGGGTCCTGGGATAAAATCCAGGCATGGCCGAAAATGCATCAATATCTCAGTGATGAACTAATGGCCGGACACTGGGTGCTGTATAATAGATTCTATAATTAACTTAGGTTGTAGTCGGGTGCTGATATAATCATTTGGTTTATAAAAGTCAAGTAAAATAATGCATTAAATAAAAAAAAATAAAAAATAAACTAGGCCTAAAATAATATAAAAATAGCTAGTAAGCGTTTATCTATATCGTTGTATTGAATTGACTTTGTTTTTAAAGAGAAAGAAAAAACTTTATCTTACTTACTTTTCTAAATTATTTCCGAGCAATTTTGAGCGATCTTCTTTTAGTGTCTCAAATAGATCTTCTTCTTCTATGGCCTTACTGTAGCCAGTTTTAAATAATTTAATGGTCCATCTGTACAATAGAATGTAATAATAATGTTCATGAATTCAAGTTGTTCATGTTACAATTCAAGCAAACAAAGTATATTACCCACCATTTTTAGGAGTGAACATTTTATAAAATACATCTATCATTACGACAATATTAGGTTAAGTGCTGCACATTTATATTCAGCATTGTTTGTATGAAATATCAAATACGTATTATTATTATTATCATTATTATTATTATTATTATTATCATCATCACCGCGTCTTACTACCCGTTCGGGTTATACGCACTTACGCTAATGTGTAATGGTAGGGTGATTGTGAGATGAAATGGAGGACCTACAGTTTAACGTGGAATCTGAACCACGGTGGAGGCCTTGCATTCCCCACATTCACAAGTTGTGATTAATACACGTCTTGTCAGAGGTGAAGGAAGGGTCTGGCAATCAGATAAATCTGTGCTGGGACTGAGGATTGAACCCCGGACCCCCAGCACAGAAGTCCGACACTTTGCCCCTAGACCACCAGGTCAAACCTAACACATACTGTTATTTCTATTCAACACTCACACGAAGAAGATGACCGAGAATATGTTGGCATCCTCCCTCGGGTTGACTTTGTTTTTTATAGTCTCACTCTCCATATCGTAAACTGGATCTCACCACTCTAGAACAAGTTCATGAATTTGAGGGATTTCATCTGAACACAGGTTAACACAAATTACCTTTAACTTTAACAGTATAATTTTGATTAAGGTTTCACCTTGTATCTGTTAAGTTTAATATGAACATCTGAAATCAAGTCATTCAATAAGTGTTAAAGTAATATTAACATGCACTGCGCAGGACGAATCTATAAAAAATAAAAATACAATCAAATAAGTTATTTCTGCTACTTTATTTTCGAATTTAATGGTCCAAAATTAATAGTTAGAGCACTTATAAAAATAATTAATGATTTAAAAACTATAATACTTTACTCAGTAACAAACACAATATTTGCAAACCCAATTAATAAGGTTTATTCAAAAAAATACAAAATAAACTCATGTTAATTGATAATGTATACTCGTAGTTATTAAAACTTATATTATAGTGTATTTGAAACAAAAATAATATATTAGTCAAATGTGAGCAGAAAGTATCTAAGCCGTATTTATAAGTTTATGGAGATGAGCAGGTAAGCGGAGGGTACTTATACAATCAATTTTTTGTAGGCATCGACTAATCTGATAACTAGAAAAATTACTAGATCTAATATTCAAATATCAAGCTATATAATCTGCAGCTATGACTTTTGGTAGATATTACTAAAGGCAATACCTATAAAAAAAAAATATATATAAGCCGTTCCACTCTTAAATTACCGTACAGGAATTAAGAAACGCGTAGTTGCCAGATCTTATCCGCTCGAGACAGATTGCAGATTCTATACCCAAAACTTATCAATTTACGCAATGTTTAAACACTTTTGGCAATGTATTTTAAGTTTGGTTTATATAAGTTTGTACTATTCGGTTTATTATTATTTTATATAATGCTAAATGATAAATCCCCTTTAGTTATATATACACTGCACAAAATTACCTGTAATGAATAGGTTGCGGTCGGAATTCTGACATTTCGAACTGAAGATGGTTTTTACAAGTCGGTTAAAAATTTGCTCACCCCTCCTCTATCCATGTAAATATGTGTGCATTTTTAAACAATTACTTACTTATTAGTTTGTTTATAGTAAAAGTCTTTTATAACCTTATTTAGACACCCTAAATATATCCCAGGAATACTCAAGCTCCTAAACGCTTGGTAGTTTATCAATCAGAGTTATTCTGACCAATCGTAGCAAAGTTAGATGCCATCGCTAGTTATATTAATTATCAAGGAAAAAAATAGTGTTTTGGTTACTATGACCATCATCTTTTGTATCTAATGTTATTTCTAATGTTAACTATTCTAGTGTCTTCACGCTGGGTTTATATTCATGCATAACGCATAGCTAATAGTATATAGTGCATAGCATACAGTAGACAATTCATAGTAAAAATACTAGGGTTATAATGAAATTTAGTGATTAAAGTCTAGCTTTACGATTATACTACAAAAAAAAAAGAATGATCATACCTTTGGGACTTAAATGACTAATTATAAAGGTTATTGTGGTGATGTGGTGATTCCGAAAATTTTATTAATTTTTATTTGTCATGTGTACATCAACGTATATACATTATTTAAATCTTAACTTTTTAATGAATTACCCCTTTTTATTATCAAACAAGGAGAATTTAAAACTCAAAA
>JBCFYV010004287.1:0-20136 GCA_039000515.1 Timema cristinae | reverse complement strand
CGAGGTCCCCTACCCCAGAACTATAGTAAGACGTAAAAGGATAATACATATTTTCACGTGTTCACGAATGTGATACTTTAAGTGGACCATGCCCCACTGTTTTTTAGTATTTTGTTCCCTATCTTTCAAACAACAAAAATTTTTAAACTATATAAATCCCTTTGAAATCATTTGTTTGACAAAGAGATCACTGTCGGTTTTTTTTTACCGTATTTTTTTTTTCAGAATCACAGTGTTGCCACACCCTAGGGGTTAAATATAAAGGGAACTGTCCTCTTTGATGAACACGTGGCTTCATTAGCTCTGATGGGACCCCCCTTTTCACTCCCACCAAAGTCCCTATTGTAGTTACAGTTGAATTAATTGTATGCTTCCAGTGAAACAGTTCGATACTAATTATAAAGGTGAGTTGGTTTTATTTGACTTTAGGTAGACAGACTTTTGTCGAGATATTGTCTAGAAGCCTATGTATGTCACACATCTGTGGTGTTGTTTGTGTGCAGTGTGTTTTTTTTTTTAAATAAAAAAAAATATAAAGTATCATAAAATATTCTAGTGAAATTTGTAATACCTCAACAGATGTTTTTATTAGGTTTCTATTTCATTTTTAAACTCTACTGTTTTTTGTTAGAAAGGAAGTCATAGAAAATAAAATAAGATTTTACTACACTCACATTTGATAATATTTTATTATATTATTAGTGTTATTTTATAGGTGTTGATAATTTATAGAAAAAAAAAGTGACAGCTTTATATCACATGACTTGACTTATGAATAAGTGAGAGTAGATCTAATAAATTTTCTAGCTTAGAGATTAGGCTGTTCCCTTGAAAATTAGACTGTATTGTCTCAGTGAAACTAAAACTGCGTTGGGATAGTTATATAGCTATTTCCATTGCCTCCAACTTTTTGAACTATTTGTATTATCTTCACATTATCTCAAGCCCTCGAGAAGTAAGTTGCCTATTGTGATTGTAAAAAGAAATATAAATCGAGATTCTATAAATGTTGAAATTTCTTAGAGCAAAAAGAGAAATAATACAATTTTATAGAAATCTGTTCTAACGATTTTTTATTACATTTTGTATCTAGTCATCCATAATAATACAAACAAAAATGGCCAATTTAATTTTTCCATGGTAATTTTTTGAGGGTAATTTACATAAATTACAATTTATAATTTTGACATATCTCTGCAAATTTTTGAGATACGAAATAACTTATCATTGTAAAGTTAAAGTACTATTAACATAAAAACCTTTATCGGGAATATACGTTTATAAAATAAATATTTTGTAAGCTTCAAACAAATATATGATTATTTTGTTGAGGACTTTAAAATATTTAATTTAATTCTATGCTCTTTGATGGAAATAAATGTTTCTCTTTTGTCATAGTTTATGTAGCGGTATATATTATTTCCTACGCTTTGGGAGGAGTGCTTCTGAAAACCTGTATGTTATTAAGTTTCACAAATGTTACGATTTTTTTAATATATCTCTTTTAAGCTAAAAGTTAAAGTCTGTGAGGTGCACCGTACCATTTTATTTTGTATAATTAATAGGTCATTAACATTTTGATATATATTTCCAAATATTTTTAAAAAAAGTGGTTGATGTACATTATTTAATAAAGATGGGTCTGATCAATTACTTTTAAAATATGAATCTTCAATTTACTTATGAAACTCAAATTGTGATTCTATAATTTTAAATCTGAATCACGTTCTTAGAGAAAATCATAAACAGAATGGTTTTCTGCCAAATTTATTTGATATTGGTCCGCGCATTTGACAATAATCATGAAACAGACTGACGTATTCGTCAAATGGTCGTTGTTAAATATGACCTATCTCCCTTGGTCAATATTTATAAAAATCTATAAATTTATCCATTGAGGATATTTAATCAAGTTTTTGGTTCAACTAAGGTGAAGTGGAAGGTTCCATGAAACAAGGTGAGTGTTTTTTGTAGTTTTTATAACAAAACACATCTTTTTGCTAAAATGAATTAAATATTTATCCAGTAGAAATAAGTATAGATTTCTTAACATGGTGATATCAAGTGTTGAATATCTGTCAAGAGCAAAGCTGCATTATATGAGAAAATTTTTAATGAGAGAAAATTTGTATTAAATTCCTAAACACCCTCAATAGATATTCAAGAATTATTGAAATAGCCACGTGAAAAAAATTAAATTATATATTTATACTTATACTTATACTGAAGAAATATTTTTATTTTTTTTTACCAAAAAAATGTTTCGATATATAAACTGCAAAAATACTGATTTTTCTCGCATTCCTTGAACCTTATTAAAAACTCTCGTTTTTTCCCCCTGTCGTTTTCGTTTCATTTTCCTTTCTCCTCATTTTTATCTGTACAATTGTCGCTCCTCGCCTTTTCTCTTTGTGTAATTCTCACTGCTAGTGGCATACAAAAGACACAAGTACAAATTGCTAGGTAGTTCCCGTGCGGTGGAATAGCAAACAGGTGGTTGATGTCAGTACCGCCCGAATCCCCTCCCATATCCGACCACCCATCCGACTCCCTCCTCTTCAATTTTCACCCTTCCTCTCGCGTGTTTGCATGACAACATTAACTTAAGTGGAAAGAAAAAAAAATTTATGTGGTATTATCCAAGGTATTTTAAAATGGGGGATATTTAAATAATATTTTTTTTTTTAATAAGTGAAAAAATTTGAGTAATAGATTCACCCCAAATGGAAACAACAAGTTGAATAAAAACCACACAGGGGGACTTTTTTGTCAAAGGGGCGAGCCCATTTTCATTTTTCTAACCGCATCTTACTAGCCGTTTAATTACGGGGATAGTACTAATTACGCTAGGTGTTAGGAAAATAGGGTTTAAATTTAAGAATTTACTTACTTCCATTTGCCAGGGAAAAAGGGGAAAACCTCTTTGAAAAAAATCACACTCATACACCCGTGTAAATTTTTTCACTTTAAAATTTTGTTTTAAAAATTTAGATTTGAAAAATTTCCATAATTTGTTTCTGAATGTTGAACTGAGAAATCAATTTTTACAGGTTTTGACTAAACGGTTCAAACAGGTATGTCTTTTTCAAATGTCGATTAAAAACCTAATTTTTCAATCATAATCTTCAATCTTTGTGGGGTGGTTTTTATTCCCCATCATGCATTTTTGGTTACATTGGACATTATGTTCCCCACCTCTCCCCTTGG
This sequence comes from Timema cristinae, assembly GCA_039000515.1. NCBI lineage: Eukaryota > Metazoa > Arthropoda > Insecta > Phasmatodea > Timematidae > Timema > Timema cristinae. The sequence continues at coordinate 16,929 of JBCFYV010004287.1, read as the reverse complement.
TTTTTCCACCATTAAAGGGGATAAACACATTTTTTTAGTTGGCGGGGGATGGAAAGTTCGGGGTTCAAATACCACCCAGATTCTTTACTCGTAAACTGTTTTCCACCTCTCTTTTGGTTTCAAGTACAAATTGCTGAGAAAAGAAAATAAAAAAAAAGAAATTTTGGAGGGGAATACAGAAAAAAAGAGTTAACATAAACCATACTGAGTTAATAATTTGCAAAGAAACTATAAAAAGGGATGTGTTTAGGGGGGAAATAGAAAATGGAGATCAATTTAAGAACATGAATAAAAGCAACATGTTGGCAGAGGAGGTGAAAGATGTAAAACATTTGTCCCAGGGTACAAAAGTTTATAGCTACGAAAATCAATCACAAGATTGATGACCCTAATAATGATAAGCCTTTTATTAAACAAATGTAGTACATTTTCCAAAATTTTTCCTTCTCACCATTACTAATGTATAATATTATCCATTACGTAATGTATATATATATATATCCATTTCGTAATTATATATATTTGGGGTGTTTCAATCCAAACGAAAACTGAGACCAGTAAAAAGAAGTACAGCTATTTATCTATTTCACGTAGTTTATAAAGTCAATCTTTTTTATATTCAGCTTTTATTTTTTAAAAGATATTATCAAATCCATAAATAACAATAATAAAAAAATCTTTATATATTTTAAGTCAGAAAAATTTTTAATTTGATTTAATAAAATTCTTTTTAAAAATACTACCGTTATTAAAAAATTGCTCCAAAAAAATTTCATTAAATTTAAAATTTTCCCAGGATATTTTTTTTAAAAGGGGTTAAAACATGTTATTGTTTTTCCCAAATTTTAAATTTGGGAAAATTAAAAAATTATATTGGTTTTTACGAAATAAGCTATCTTGAAAATATTTACACCTTGGGGGGGGTTTTTTGCAGAATAAAATCACAGGGGTCAAACCTTAGACGTCTCTAAACCTTGGAGAATAACGACCACCAAAACACACAAAGCAGATTTTTATGTCCAAAAACCCTTTGGGGGATAAAAAAATTTCCAAATCACATGACACTACCTCACACGTCCTATACCCCCCAATGGAATAACGCTGTGTCAGTCACCCAAGCTACCTCAAAACATCTCGTTTTAAACCTTTTGGAAAACTCATCAAACCGCCCCACGCAATTTTTTTACCGGGGCCAAGGGGGAAAAACGGGGGGAAAAAAAGGGGGTTTAAAAAGGTAAGGGGGCGAAAGGCACGTAATAAGAATGGTAGGATGGTATCCCAAATGTAATCCCCGGGCGTAGTGAAAATTTCCCCCCGGGGCGTATGAGAGGGGGACTCGCACTAAAAAATCAAAAAAACCGCAGTCAAAAATCATCGTCCAAAAACCACGGAAAAATTGGCGCCCACAAACTCCAGCCTGCCCGACAAAACCTCAAATTAAAACCCGTGCGCTTAAAAAAAAATGGTTGGGGCCTCATTAAAAAAACAAAAATCTAAAAAAAAGAGTAAAAAAAATTTAGCAAAACAATGTTTGAAAATAAAATTTCCCATGGTAAAATTGAAATCTTTTTTTTAAGAGAAAAAGGACAAAAAAAAAATTTAAAAATTAAAAATAAAAAAAATCTACACCTTAACTCAGTAAAATTAGCGTGTCTGCCCTCCCTTTAATTAATTAAAAGGTTCTAAAGGTTTTGATTCTTGGCCCATGGCCGAAAATTATAAATTGGTGAAAATTTAGGTTTACCCCTTTCAAAAATTGAAAAATTGGGGGTTTGGAGACGGGAAAGGTTGTGCCTTTCCCAAAAATCTTAAAAAAAAAGACCCAAAATTTTTAAATTAAGTTACGAAAAAAAGCCAAAACCAGACGGTATTTAAAAAACATAGCCTTTAACAAAAAAAAAAGGTGATCCATTTCACTGGCGGGAAAATTTTTGTGGATGTAAATTTTTAAATATAGTCTGCTGTCAAAAACCAAAAAAGGGGGAACTGCAAAATATTCAAAGCTCCACCAACAGGTAATAATTTTAAAAAAAAATTTTGTGAAAACCCTTTAAAAGCGTTAAAAGAGTTTTTAAAAAATTTGATTTTTTTATAAAAATTTTTATAAAATTATACTTTTCCCTTTAAAAGTCAAAATGGAACTAAACATTATGTACAAAAAATTTCTCTAAAAATTAAATCCTTTGGGATAGTTTATATATATATATAAATATATAAAAAATAAATTTTAAAATTTTTTTTTTTTTCCCCTGTTATTTTTGGGGAAAGCCTTCTGAAATCACTTGTAAAGTTGGAAAAAAGAAAATTGTAAATTTTAAAGGGGGGGGTGAAAGGGGAAGTATCACATGTTTTTTGCATTTTTTTTTGTTTTTTGCTAAAAAAATCAAATTGTTTAAAAAAGGGAAACATAGATTTAAAAGTTTTTTCAAAAAGGTGACTTTAACAGCTTTGAATATATTCAAGGGGTGTCCTGAAAATGTTTTGAAAACTTTATCTTCATTTAAAAAAATTACTAAAAATCTAATGCCCTTATGCTCATTTGTCATGACAGATATTCAACAATAAATTAAACCAAAAACTGTTAAAAAATTCAATCTTTTAAAAAAAAAATTAAACAAATTTGTGTTTTTACAAGGTAATTTTTTTATTTTATTTTTTCCCAAAAAAAAAAAATTTTGAAAAAAAAAATTTCCCCAAGAAATACGGGCCCTTTTAACGCGCCCCAACATTAAAAAAAAACAAAAAATTTTATTAAGATGGTAAAATTTAATAAACATTTACCCTTTAACCAAGTTTGGACATAGGTGGGTTTAAAATTTGCCTCTGACAGATTACAATGTTGGGCAAATACATCCACCAATAGGAAAATTTATAGTCTGTGTAACCATAAAACAATTTTATTATATTTTAAAGGGCCAACCCAATATAAAATAAGTTTGGCAACCTGGGTTTTTAGATAGTGGTGGCCACCAAAAGGGCTAGAAAAGGTAGAAATTCAATCAGAAAACCCAAAAGAATGGAGTAAAAAACGCGGCAAAAAAATAAAAATTATCAAAAAAAACAATCATCCCTGGGGCAAGACAAATAATATAAAAAGGACCTAAAAAACCTCTATTTTAAAAAGGGTTGGGCTCCTTTTGAAAGGGTGTAGTCCTTCACCACTAGGATCGCTTGCGGTTATTTTAAACATCCCCCACAGTGACACTACAAACCCAAAGGGGGTTGAAGGACTCAAGCTGGCAAAAAGGAGCGTGGGAAAAACCCAAACCGTAAGGTTGGCGTCTTTTTTATTACTTGTCTTTTCCTAGACCTTTATGAATATGTGACCCTCTTACATATCAATTAAGGCCTACAAATTGGGGAAATATTAGCTGGTTTTTTAAGAACTATCTTTTTTCTGGATGATATCCTACTGCTGGGGGATAAAAAATAAGGGGGTCACCCTAATTATTAAAAAAATCATTATTTTTATTAAAGGAAAATTTTTTTTTTTTATTTTAATTTAGGTTAGGTATTTAACGTACATCTTTGAAACCCGACCGAAATTTTTGTCAGCATACGAGAACTCTATGAACAAAAGCGAAAAGGGGCCTTTAAAAAATTTTGCAGAAAAATAAATTTTCCATCCAAAAACCCGGGGTTTTTTCACAAGTCACAACGACATAGGGGGTTTTTACTATGAAATTTTTTAAACGCTTAAGAAAAACCCGTTGAAAAACCCCAAACTGGGGAAAAAAGCCAACTAACAAAAATTTTAGTCCTAAAATCAATACTTTAACCCAAGAACTTGGATTCAAAAAATGAAAGTGAAAATATACAAGTAAAAACTTGACCATCCTGAGACAAAGAAAATATTTAATTTTCCTCCATCCCAAAATATTCTAATCAATGTTTAAAAAATCCATATTTATTTTTTATTTTTTACAATGAGGAAAGATTTAGGGGTGTTAAAAGCTAAAATATTTGGAAAAGGGGATCACCTAAACTTCCCATTAAAACCCAATTCACATAACGGGTGTCACAGAGGAAAAGGTTTATTTAAATTCATAATCTCCTAAATGATGATGATGATTTGGTCACGAAACCCCTAAAATTTACCGGTTCCAAAAAAAAAAAAAAATAAAAAAAAAAAAATGTGGACGTACCCAACGAATCCCCCCCCCCCCCCCCCCCCCCAACTCCCTACCAAGACCCTTTGGGTTTATTTAAAAAAGGGTGGGTCGTTAAATAATAAAAACCCAAAACTCTCCCACTAGGGAAAAACTTGTCTGATGGAAAGTCGCCCTTGCTAAAGGAAAAAAACCCAAATCGTTAATTGAATAAACTCTATTTGGACATGACTGCGTTGTGTGAACCCATACGTCGGTTTTTGTAGAAAGGGTTTAAAAAAACCCAAAACAAAAGTTCCCGGGAAAAGGGAGAGCTACCTACAGACAAAAATTTTCATAGGCAGGACCCTTTATCCGACGTTCTAAAACAAAAGTTACTAAATCTACTTACACGTGGTCAAAAAACGCAAATGGGTGATCTGTGGCCGTCAGTTTTGTAAGATGTTATAAAACAAATAAAATTTTTTCCCGTTGTCAAAACCCCTTTTTCTTTGACTAATACAAAAACTACAGCGATGAATAAGGTATCAGTGAGCAGGATTTTTTGACCGACCTTTGACAAAACATATCTACTCAGATTACGTTAAAACCCAATTTGTTTAAAATGTAAGTTATAAGAAAGCTCTAAATTCAATATGATTGCATTGTATTTAATTTCAACAACCCAACAATAGACTATTTTGGGGGGGGGGGGGGGTGAGGAAGGGGAAGGTTGAAAGGGTGAAAGTTTTGCAAGGGTTTACTGGTACCTGTATAATAACACTAATAATATATTGAAATGTTATCAATGTTGGCAAAAGAATATAATAGAAACACGTTGAAATTTTATAAAGATATATATACATATATTATTATGACCATTTGATGGTTATGAAAAGATACAAAACTATAAATGATATCAAGAAGATTTGTATTAAAAATTAAACTAATTTTAAGATATACATGAATAGTTTTAAATTATATAGTAAGTAATGATAATCAAAATACAAACCTTTATCGTAAGAGCATTTTTACCAATAAATAAAATATATTAAAATTATAACATATTACAATTTATAATAATCAATCTCGTGAACAGTGGTGAAATTATTTAATATTACTAAAATAATTTGTATATCATTTACTTAATATTTTAAAGAAATTATAACTATTGATGATTTTTATTAATTAAGTAAGAAAGAATACGAGAAAAAGTGCTGGAATTTTTTTTTTTTTAAATTGTGAAATATTGAGTTGGTGAACAAACGATAACAAAATGGAGTTTTACGGATTGATAATTCCTAATCGTATTCCCTCTCTCCTTGTGCGTGCGCAGCAATCCGTTGACTATTTCACGCAGAATCGCATCACAATGAGAACGTGAATCATCAATCTGAAAACTACAATTTTTTTTACTTTTATAAATTGATTAAATTTTTCAAAATTTTGCAAAAACTTCTCCAACAGTAATTTTTTTGAATGTTTTCTGCTTTAATTAACATCCATCATCCTCAGTTCTAAGTTTAAAAAAAATTTTAAGTGAATAGTAAAATTTTAAAAATTATTTTTATAATATAAATATATGTCCACACTCTTCACGAGCCTGTTAATTTAAGCATGATATGTCTTGGTTCTAATATTTTCAAGAGCTCTATGATAAATAAAAAATTGACCATAATTCTTTATAATATAATTAATACTAGTTTAAGTATATCTTCCAAGCTTGTTATGTTTTTAATAAAACTCTGTATTATACCATTTATATATTTTATCTTTTCATAAAATATTGATCGATTCATTAATTAAAATAAATACCGTATGTTATATTTTCTAAAGGGGATCACCCATTAAACCACGTAATACTGTTGATAAGGATGGAAGGGGATCTCTAATGTTTACTTGATGTTACATTGTATGTACATGACATTATTTTTACTATATAATTATTGTTATTTTATTGGTATTGATAATATCTATCAAAAGTGACAGCTGCAGATCACATGACTTGACGTATTAAAATGTGAAAAAAAAGGATCTAATATTTTTTCTAGCTTTCATATAAATCCATTCGTAAGAAAACTGGACGACTAAGTATAAAAATAGTTAGATAATAAAAAAAATAATTACACTATGATTCCATTCAGAATTAAGGCATTACGGTTTATTCACACGTTTACCGAAAAATAATTACACTATGATTCCATCAGATTAAGGCAATTACGGTTTATTCACACAATTACGGAAAGATAATATCCGAACAGAAAAGTGATCACTGGACAATATCTTAAAACCAAACACATCATTTCAGCCTCATCGGGCGTTGTCCGCACAGCGTGACACTGAAAATACTTTAACTTAAAAATTTTCTGCGTGACAACATCGTTTTGGTGATCCAATCAAATTTCAAAACCAAATTATATCCTTCCTCATCCTTATCCAAATTGGTGTAAGTAAATATGTGGATACCTCAGGTGAGAAAGTCCACCATTCCAGTCGTTGTAAACGACCTTGAAGGTATAAAGTCCCCCCCCACCCCCCTCCGATTAGGAGAAAGTTTCGCTCTTTCCTCTGTCCGTAACTTCAATCTCGACAACACCAAAAAGATTGACGGTTGTTCGGTCACTTAAGGTCACCTGACCGTCCAACGAGTCCTTCTCAGATAGAAGGTGCCACGTCTGATCGATGTTTTGTTAGATGACCTTTAGGTTCATCTCGCGTTGTTGAGTCCTGTCTTCCTCACCAGCTCTCCAGCACCCTCTCCAGCACCCAAAGTTCTAAAACGATCAGTAATATTAGAACATAGCATGGAGGTAGATAAATAAAATAAATCATATCTAAGTTAAATTTAGTAAAGAATGAAAAAAAGATTAACAAATTAAACGTGTTTTGGGAATTTTGTATTTTACATTTAAGTTATTGTCGGTTGAAGTTTCATAACCAGGACATGAGACTAATACTCACCTTAGTCTCAAATTTTAAGTTGATTGTAGTCTCATGCTTGGTAGCGCTTGTTAGTGACTAACATTATAATTTAGGGCTTCTGTTAAAAACACTAACACTGAATAACTATTGTGAGGGAACTTTAAAGGAGGTATAACTCGTTATATGATACCTCTGATATATGATACCTCTGATGTAGATACTCAGTAAAGGACCTAACAAGCATTGTGTAAGGATTACATTCCACACATATTATTTGGTCAATTAATAGAGATGATCAGATCTATTCCAATTTAATAGTATTCAAAATTTATTTATCTGCATTATATTTAGCAACAAATATATCTCTGTGGTGCAAAATTCTTTTCTCTCTCTTTATCGACCAACCAAGAAAAATCTTCTCAAAGGAAAATGGGGAAGAGACGAGATACGAATTTATTCTGTTACAAGAAAATTCAAAAATCAAAATATTCGTAAACAACCCTGTTGAAAAACGGAAATGAGGCCACTGGTATAATAGTCATTTATTAGTAAGGACCTGCGTACGTCGAGAGAAAACATATCTTTTTATTATTCACCAAATCTAAATAAGGACCGTAATCATTCCACCACAGTCACTAGATTGTATCAATCTTGATCCAATCATATTTTAATCCTTCCAACTCCATAATAATTGAAAAAGCAGCAAATTTGATATTGGCTATCTATCATATTTACCCTGTTCAGTACAGCAATGATGCTGAATAAATACTTAATTAAATTTTACATTATTGATTTCAATTATAGCATAATAATAAATCACGCCAATATAATAAGAATAAAATAAAACTAATGAATTGTTACTAGTGAATAAGAGTGGAAGGTTGGTACCTCCAACGTGAATAATAATATTACAAAATTATTGCCCTCCACGGGGTATGAACCACTAACAGTAACACATTAAAAATTGCAAAAAAAGTATAGACACCAATAAATAATATTACAATTGTGATTAATTAACGTATCTTGAGGAAGGTACTAATCCATCTACTAAATAGGCTATATGTCACTTGAAAGGACTCTAAAAGAATACTAGAAAGTAGTTTTCTAATCCCTTTATCAACTAAAGTGGGGCTACTGATGGGACATATGGGATTTACCAATTTGTATTGCAATAAATATCAAACTGAAACACATCACATATAAGATGAGATTACCTTCATGTTAACGACATTATCTTCGTCTGTAGGCACAGAAAAATTAAGGATAGAAAATAACTTTTAGAAAGTCTTAGATAGGATTTCTCTTAAACTTAATGACAGAAAAATAAGAGCCATGGATTGAAATCGAGCCTAACGTGTTCCCAGATCCGGGGCTATCTATATACGTCATCACACTGTTGTAGCAAACCCGCAGGAAAAACTAGGATGGATATAATTGTTTTGCTGGCATTTAACCCAATGTCCATTTCTATCTCTTGTTAGGTCTCGCAAGTAATGTGTATGCAAAACTTACACAGCGCCCGAGGTCAACATTTTCTGTAACATTACCTACCGACTAAACGTATAAGTAGTCTAAATTAGTATTCACAAAATTTACATTTGTAGGTGGTTAGCGTGAACTTTCTATGAAACGACTGACTAAATCTGCACACGACTGATAAACTGACTTAAATCTACAACAGACACAACACCCAGCCCCCCCAGTCATTAATTACTCACTAAGAAATTGGAAACCAAAGTGTAACCTATTATAAAATGTTCAGCCATGACCCTACCTTACTGTCTAATGAGAGAAGTTGATTAGTATTTGTTTGAGACGGGTGAAGTCATGTCATTTTAACACCACCATACTTCATGGATCCTATCTTTCTACCTACCGAGATAATTAGATCAATATTTGTTTGAGATGGGAGGTCATGTCATTTTAACACCACCATACTCCATCCACCCTATCTTTCTACCTACCGAGATAAGTAGACCTATTTGTTTGATATGGGTGTAGTCATGTCATTTTAACACCACCATACTTCATCCACCCTATCTTTCTACCTACCGAGATAAGTTGACCAGTATTTGTTTGAGATGGGAGGTCATGTCATTTTAACACCACCATACTTCATCCACCCTATCTTTCTACCTATCGAGATAGTAGACCATATTTGTTTGAGATGGGAGGTCATGTCATTTTAACACCACCATACTCCATACACCCTATCTTCTACCTATCGAGATAAGTTGACCAGTATTTGTTTGAGATGGGAGGTCATGTCATTTTAACACCACCATACTCCATACACCTATCTTTCTACCTATCGAGATAAGTTTGACCATATTTGTTTAGATGGGTGAGGTCATGTCATTTTAACCACCATACTCCATACACCCTATCTTTCTACTACCGAGATAAGTTGACCATATTGTTTGAGATGGGAGGTCATGTCATTTTAACACCACCATACTTCATCCACCCTATCTTTCTACCTATCGAGATAAGTAGACCAGTATTTGTTTGAGAGGGTTGAGGTCATGTCATTTTAAACACCACCATACTCCATACACCCTATCTTTCTACCTACCGAGATAAGTTGACCAGTATTTGTTTGAGATGGGTGAGGTCATGTCATTTTAACACCACCATACTCCATACACCCTATCTTTCTACCTACCTGCCCACAGAGAAAAGGTTTGTATTCGTTAAAAGTCGACCACGATGCTGCGCCCATCTAGTCTGCCAACACTTTTAACACGCTCGCATTTAATTTTTGACAGGAGACTTATTATTTACTTGCATATGTAAACAGCCTTGGGGTTTGGGTGGGAAAAGGGGGGGGGGGGGGGGGGGGAGGGGGGGGGGGGGGGGGGGAGGAGAAGGGGGGAGGTCAAGAGTTTAAAAAAAGCCTTATATCCAAGAAAGGCTCTGAGGTAAAAAAATTTTTTCTTCTCCCCTTTTTTAATTTTTAAACCAACTTAAAACAAAGCTGCCACTATTTCAAAAAATATTTTTTTTATTTAAAATTTAAAAATAAAATCATCTTAAATTTAAAAATTTTAAAACTTTAAAAAAAATAAAAAAAACCCCCCCCACCCCTTCCGCTGGCCAAAATAATCAAAGGCTCATTTAAAGGTTTAATTTTACGATGGGAGGATTTTAAAAAAATATTTGGCCACATACCCTCCATTTTCAAATTGGGGGGTAAAATTTAAAAATTTAAAAATTCTCTTTTGTTCCTACACATTTAAAAATACCAACGTATAGCCTAATTTGGGGAATTTGGATGTGTTGGAAAAAAAAAAAGTTATTCGAGAAACCCAAACACTTTGCCGTGGCCCACCCCTTGGGGACATCACTGTTGTTTTTGGGCATAAGGTTGTTCGTCAATGTCCCTCTTTTCGTTAACGGGGTCGACCAAACGTGGAAAGAGGAGACGGTTACATATCCGCATTGCGAGTAAAATATCAGGAATGTCTAGCTGACAAATCCTGGTGGTATTCACTCTTTAAAAAAATACATTTAAACCTTGACATATGACAAAAATCCAATTTACAATAGTATTTTTGTAGGAGGGACTTTCTAGAGGGACTTTTTTTCTTTTGAAAGCACTTCCTATCAAATTTATATACTTTGATGGTTATAAAAGCTACTAAAACTATTTATATATCTTTACATCCATTACTGTTACTAGCCTATGGCCTGGGTAAGTTTTTTTTTCCAAGTCATATATTTTTCACTACTGGGTTTACTAGGCCTATTGTAGATTCATATGCCTTATAATCTATCTTAAGACCAGGTAGAACAGTCATAACATCTATTCCCTAGGCGTCAATTTATTAATGTGGAAAGGCAAACCCTTATTTTCATCAATGATAAATTATCGATAGCCGAAATAAATCGGGATGTACCCGTTTCAGATAAGCAAATTTTCGGGTATAAATTGTACCCTTTAAAATGTAAAATAAATTATAAATTACATAACATACATAGTTATAGAAAGGCCTGGGCGGAAATTTTTCCAGGTGGAGGGCAATATATATCCCCCCCCCCCCCCCCACTATCACACACACACATGTAAAACCTTTTGCTGGCATTAGTATTATAATTGTACTGTATGTTAAAAATACAGCAGCAATTGATATCGTTCGTTTTTCTCTTTCTCAGACGAGAAGATTATGATGAAAAGTCGACAATTATTTTCAAAATGTAGTGACAATATTTATTCGGAAATGCGTCTAGTGGATGTGGTGATCATATACCACGATTATAAATCTGACACGCTAGTTGTAAAATGTTGGGAACAAAAATTGTAAGGCAAACTAGAAGATTAAAAAATGTTAACTATGTTTTCTTGTCAAAGAAAACATAATTCCAGGTGGGGGGACGGGTACGTTACTGCGGGCACCCATGCAGAAAAAATATTGTTTTGTATAAAATGTATGTTCATACAGTAATTTAAATAAATGGTTAGTCAATGTAACAAAGTTAAAAACACAACAAAACTAAATATATCATCTATTCTTAAAAGAAGCTGAAATTTTCTTTTAATTTTTTTATTCACAATTTGTATATATCTTAACAAAGGTTTTACCAATATAAAACCCTTATTTGGTGGTTTCGGTACTGAAAAAAATACATAAACAAAATAGCGGTTATCGTTTCGGATATTATAGGTCCAGATATGGAAGGTCTCATGTATACGTAAAGTACAGTTTTATCATCTATGTGATCTCTATAACTGTCACTTTTCATAGATAATACCAATACCTATGAAATTATAACTAATAATAAAGTCAAATTTTATCTAAAATCTCCTGTCTACCAAAATCCTGCCTCAGTATATAAATAGATATACTCATCTTCTACGTAAAGCATTACCTCTAATGATTAAAGATTATGAGAGATATATAATTATAGAATGATTTGCTTTTTTATCCAAAGTAATTTCAACTTTAAGAAAGTTTGATTGATAAGCATAATTACGTAATCCAAATAAATTACCGTATTAACTATCAGGATCCACAAATCTCACTTGGGTGAACCAAAATTGGCTGATTTGTCTGCATCAGAATCTTAACTGAATAGATACTTCAAAACCCACAGGTAAACAAACTCCAGTTAAAACTTCGAGGTGTTACTTAAATCACTCATCCTATTTTCTTTACTTGTGCTCTGACGGTAAACAAACACGTTATAGTCAAGAAACGGTTTTCAACGACTCCAACATAAGAAGGGTAATGTTTACCCTCAAAAGCAGCTCAGACACAACTTTCATTTACCAACCCACCTATGGAGTATTTTCGGCCCCAGGATATACGTCACTGCCAAAGAGAGTGACTTCTCTTAGGTTAAGACGGACTTTAAGAGGTTTTAATCCAAATGCCACGTGAGATTTGAACCTTTGACAGATTTATGTAACAGCGTAAGTGGCAGCTTTTCGCGTCTTATATCGAGCGTCTGACGGCTTCACCTTTGAAAGAGAAGGGGGGGGGGGGGAAGTGAGATAAATCGGAGGGTAAACACTTCATTCTGGTGCTAACTGTTGCATGAAAGTGTCTACTTTTTCTGTATCTAAAAAAAATTTCATATTGATAACTTTTATCTCTCGATAAACTGGCCCCATAGTGTAACGGTCAGTGCGCCTAGCTACGAAACTAGGGGTCCTGGGTTTGAGTCTTGCTGGTACCGTGGGTATTTTTCCCGAAAAGGGAACTACCCGCTAGTCACCAGGGTTTGGTTAGTTAGGGTCAATTTAGGTTTAAGTGTTTCTTTTCATTCCACACTCTCATACTCACTATCTCCCTCATACTCACTATCATCCTCGTACTCAATTAGTACATTCGGGCGTCCCCTGAGCAAGGGTACATTAGTACCGGATTAACTTTACACACCTGGGCTAATAGAGAAGTAGCCCACACGTGCAATATTATTATTAATTCTCGACAAATGTCATTTTTGGTGGGTCTTGATTTAATTTTGCTTTACTTTCTGTAATTGGGAAAGTATCATAAACTTGAAAATCTTTTAACTAAAACTTATGATGAATCATGACATATTATGCACTCCTAAACTCAAAAAAGGGTGTTTTATTTTCGTTATGTCCATCCCCATATTTGCCTGTCATTTCTAGATTATACTACCGAAACTGTTTGACGGATTTGGTCAAATTTGATTTTTAGATGTTCTTGTCATACCTTGAATTTATTACGGGATTTTTATTTTAGCCTTAAAAATTATGGATAGTTAACGATAATAAATTTGAAAACTCCAGATTATTGCAAAAATAGCTTTTGTGGTATATTTTCACAATTAATATCTAGGACCTGTTTACCATGATAAAAACCGTTCTTTATAATTATTTTTCAGAAAAATAATATTTTTTGACAAATTTATTTTAATAGGTGTCTAAAAGAATGTTTTATTTTTTGGTAAACCAGAATATGTTTTTGTCTAAAAGATTTTTGTGGTAATTTCAATGAATTTGATTAAAAATCATTGTTTTAAAAATTTGGTTCAAAATTTAGGCCTATCCCTAAAGAGTATTAGCTAATAATTATCAAAATAATCCAATTTATTATTTGAGTGAAGAGCATTTAGGGCAGGGATATTGAACCTTTTTATGTACAAAGGGAAAATTTCTGTCTTTTGTTGGCTCGCGTCCTGCAATACTGTTCCCCTCAATATTAGGATTGAAACATACATTAAAATATTTGTTTCACTTCATTCTTATATAATAATACTCGCTTCGCTCGTTGGGGGCTACGCCCCTAAGCCCCCAGTAAGTTTCTTTTGCAAGTGGGTGTAAACTAATGTAATTCCAGAGCCGCCTTTTTGATAGGTCTTACCGTTTAGCCATAAGATACCTACAAATAAAGGTCCGCACCGACTTTAAAGCTGCTCTGATATTTTGCATTTTTTTGGGGGGTTAATATTTTTTATATAACTTTTTGGAATTTCCTTCTCCGTTACAGGCTATAGGCTATAACTTGGCCAAATTTAAAGTTTCTAGCTCATCTGGAAGTGGGTAAAACATTAATGTCAGTGAGTGAGTCAGCCATGTGGCTTTGTAGTAGTATAAAATAATTAAAGAAATACTATTTCTCGTGAAGTATGTTCTCTGTTGTTTTATAACAGGAGGTAGCGTGATTTGTCTTATCTACTAGAGTTGTCAATGACAGTAAAAAGTACATTTTAATAAAAGCCTTTATACTTTTCTTCACGTAAAAAGCAGAAATATTATATAAAATAACGTATAATACATAAATAAAAATAAGTAATTATTTTAAAAGATGATTATATAACACATATATTTTGTAATTTTTTCTCTCGCAATAATTTTTATTATTTCATGAGTTAGCGGAAACCTCAAAAAAATGTTTACCGTGGGCCATGGGTTAAAGACCCCTAAATTAGGGGTTGTTCCTAATCACAAATAACTATATGAGAAAGACAATATGCCTACTATTGTGTAATACAATTTAATTGTCTTACTAAGCGTTGTAGACTTTTGATCTGAGAGAAGAAATGAACATTGTTTGAACTTTTTGCAATGTTTGACATCTGTTACCTAAAAGACAGTTTAAATATTTAATAAGAGTCGAGTCTCTTACCACCAAACTTGGAAAATTTAAAAAAATATTGAATGGTGAGCATGAATTTTAAGACATATGAAGACCTAAGAATATTTTTTCTTTTTTTTTTCTTTGAAAAACAATTTTTGTTAATTTCAATTAAGGAAAATTATTACTTGGGTCCCATCGACCTTCGAGGTAACATGACATTTTTCCAAATATTAAATTTATTTCAACAACATGGCTACTAACTATGAAATCAAAGAAGGATAGGATTAGGAAGGTTTTCTTTAAAAAATATATCTTAATAAATGAGAAGAAAGCAACGGGATTAAATAACATGGGTGAAAACCATCTTTATTTCAACCACCGACCAAGACTCGAACTTAAGGCCTTCCCGCGAATAAACTATCCAGTATATTGCGATATTTATAATCTCGGTGGTCTTGGGGTAAAGTCATCACATCAGAAACCAATGTTCATGAACTCAAACCCAGCCAAGGTCAACGGATTTTGCTTGAGTGATAACAATCTGTTGCACAACTTCCAAAGGAGGGAAGTAAAGCCGTCAGTCCCATGCTAAATATGGAATGTAAAGAACCATTGAAGGAATGATAGAATATATTTCCTGATAAATTGGTCAGCCCTTTCAGTCTTGTTCATAGAAATTTTCGTCTTCTAATATAATCTCAGTCAGTTCAGAAATGCCGTTAAATACCTCTAATAATAATTAATAATGTATATTGCGAGTTTAACTTCTTAACTGCATGAACATCAACTAAGTATTTGTTTTTATCTTCAGTTATCTTCATGGATATGGGAGAATTCCTATGGGAATCTCGGATGTAAACAAATCTAATAGGGGATTCATTTTTTAAACAAATTAATGTTCTTAAAAATTATTAATAAAAAGTAAAATGGTACGATGTACCGCACGACTTTCTCCCCCTTTTTTCTTTAAAAAAGACATATACTAAAAACTCGTAGTATTTGTGAAATGAAATATTAGGTATATACCTTGTTGTAGAAACACTACACCAAAAAACATAAATGAAATAATATACAGTGTTACTTAATCTTTGGCATTAGGAACTAGGAACACCGTTACAGAAAAATATGGAAAAGAGAAAAATCTTTGTTCACCAAAGAGCATAAGAATCAAATTCATTTTTAAAGACATGGATTGAAAAGTATATATATTTTTTCTTATAGATCATAAATTATTGGATTAATAAAAGTATAATTAACAAACTACAATATTTTTATTTTTAACGTAACTTCAACATTTTAATGATAATAAATTTAGGATTTCAAATAGTTTGTGGAGATATGTTCAAAATTGGAAAATTTCCCTCATATAAAGTAACCTCAAAGTCAGATTCACGAGAAAATGAGAATTTCCATCCTTTTTTTTATAATGATAAACAGTATTTTGATATAAATATATTCAAAAATCGTTAGAGAAAATTTATTTAATCTCTTTTTTCCCTTCAGTAAACTACCCTTAAATTTAGTACTAGATAACCCCTTGAAGGGACCATATGAAAACCCTAAATAAACAAGTTTTAGCCCATTCGGCAACATATTTTCGGCTCTATCCAGATGTACAGACAGACAAACATACAGACATACAGACTAAATTGTGAAAACAACTTTTTTGGTTTCAGGGGGTCATGAAACGTCGACATTTATCAAAACTCTAACTCAATTTTTTTTTGAGGATCACAATACATTTCTGTTCTAGGTGTCGAGAGAAAATAAAAACGTGTGGTGCGCCACTAATCACCTGCTCCCCTTCCATCCCTCATTTCCACCCCTTATATCCACTCATCAGTTTGTCAACTCGTGGACCGCGTACCATGCCGGGGTGTTATCAACGACGACAGACGCCCTTATACATTCTTCATAATAAATGATGGGAAGGGCGCCTAGTGTGCCCCCCCACAGGAACAAGGGGCACGTGTGACATTTCGAAAAGAGAGGATGGAAGAAAGGCAGAAGAGGGGAATTTGAAAAAAAAAAAATGTTGGGGAAAATAATGGGGGGGAGACGTCACGGCTTCTTTGAGATCCACCACCAATTTGTCCCGCCACATCAATCGTCAACTCGCATGCAACAACGAGATAAGTTGTCGAGAACTATAATTATTTCATAAATCATACCCGAGAACTTATTTTTTTCTAATTTCTTATATAGCTTTTACTTAACCTTGGACAACACACCTTTCATTAAACACCTTATATTAGAACCGGAAATAATAGTAACTTGATAATAAAGTGAAGCCATGCTGACATTTTATTTATGTATTATTGAACCATCTGATATCCAATCCAAGGTTATCGTGATTTTATTTTTGA
>JBCFYV010004286.1:0-21735 GCA_039000515.1 Timema cristinae | reverse complement strand
CAAAATTTTGTTCCATACAACCTTTACTTAAGGTTACCTGTTTGTAGGGGAGATAGAGAAAGAAACAAAATTTAGGACTAATGACATTCAGAGAAACATATACTATGGGAAAACACAAGTGATTTTGGTGGCGAGATCCTCGCTAATAAGTAATAATTAAAAACCATCAGATTTATTTGCTAGCTTGGTGACATCTTAGAGTAAAAAAATAATATCAACTTTAGATTCTCAGCATTTTTAAGGTGGGAGTGAAGGGAACGCGAGAAAAGGGCGGTATTTTTTCCATTTTTTAGTGAAAAATTTTGGCTTTTTTTGGGTGCTAAAACAGGAAGTTTTTTGCTCCATTATTAATTTAGAGCTTGATTTCCTTCACATGATGATATCACCAGTTGTTAAATACTTGTCATGAGCATAAGTGACATTAGAAGATAAACTTTTAAATAAAGAAAAAATATTGTTTTTAAATTATAGTACACCCTTGAAAGATATTCATTAACTGTTGATATTTCCATGTAATAAAATTTATCTCTTTTGCTTTTACTGGAGAAAAAATTTAATTTTTTTTGTCCAAAAAAGATTTTTACTCTAAAAATGCAAAAACACTACCATGATTTTATTAAATCTAGTTTTCTTGGTTATCGGTTTACAAAAGCCTTACTGTTTCAAGGTGTTATTTGATGGGCATGCATATAACTATCTTTTTTTATGCCGATAACATAAGATTTATTTAAAACATCCAAGACGTCCAAGACCGTGATGATTTATCATCGGATTCATTAAGGAGAAGGGATCAACATTTATAACAGATAAGGAATGTTCCATTTTTATTGCAAACTTTCATTTCTTTGTTATAACTAATACTGTCAACTTCAATTTTTACAAAATTAATCTATTTATCCTTTCGAAATTTTGAATAATGTTTTTTCAATTATATTCCAGATAACACATTGTCAATTGTATTTTTAACCTAACCGCTGTTGAATGCTAGTATTATGTCTTGTTTTAACTATCAACATTAATAATGTTTATTCTTATCAAATTAGTTATCTTTCTTAATCACTTTGTGTTATTAAGTAATTAAACCTTATTTAACACTCTCAATCAATCTTATATTTAATAATATATTCTCTTCCATACTATTGATTGTTATGTTATATTAAATAACATTCATTTTCATCAGTGGTTTATTCATTTTTTACTTATAGAAGTGTTTTCATTTTAAGTTTATCACCTTATAGGTTATTACTTCTAATTTTTTACTAGTTTTCTCTACATAAGTTTGTTAGCTGTTATAATATTCATTTAATTATTTATTGTCATTTAATCTTTTGATTAAACTTTTTTTTTGTATATTGGAGTCAACTTCTAAACATATCTTAAGTTTCTTTCCTTATTTTTGTAATTACATGAATAATAAGGTAGACTAATGGATTGTTCCTAAAGCAGGTTTGACGAGACTATACTGATAAATGGTTCTTTCCTCTTAGAAATTTCAATTTGCCAACCATACGCACCATAGTATATTTTACTGAATGTGCGTGCATAAGTTAGGAAGGCAAGTTTGAAAATAAAGGCGAGGAATAAATTTACTAGGATAGTGAAGTCAAGTCTAAGTTTCCCTAAAGTCAATTAATTAATGTTACGACTAGTGATAGTAATAATAATAACTGAATAGATTTAGAGCCTATATTTGGGTCATTAATTTAAAATAAATATTTAATTTTAATCAATGATGATATAAAAAACGGCAAGTATTCCTACAAAACGCTCCGACAGATTAGCTAAGTCGTTACCACTTATAACTACAGGACTATTGATAGCAAGCTCGATTCCCGACATGACCTAGGCCAGAGTGGTCCAACGTTTTTTATTCAAAGCCTAATCCTAATATCAGTTTGAACCATAGGCCGTAGATATATTTGGTATTTCCATCAATGTGATATAAGCTTTAAAACAACCCTTAATAAACAATTATTTGTTGTAGGCCTACCTATATAACTTATAGATTGTATTTTTGGTTAGTAAAATTTTTCTAATACTACTATCAAAAATAATGCTATTAATCTCTCAAAACAAACAATTGCTTTTTTTTTAATCAAACACCTTGTCTAAACTAAAGAAAATATTTATATTTTTTCTCAAATGAATAAAACACCAAGAGAAGTAAATGTAGAAATTTTCAGTAATATTAAAATACAACTAATAGGACCTAATACTTAAATAACAAAAAAAATAATTAAAAAAATACATTTTCATAGGTATCTCAAGACCACCACTATTTTTTGTTATACTGCCCAGATAGAACAATCCCCCCATGTAAACAAAAGCTTTTCTAAATATATTACAACGCCATCTCTATTCTTGCTACACTGCATTTATTTAAATAAAGATTACTACTAAATTAATAAAGGTGACTTTGGTGTCTTGTTGATGATTATAATATCGAGATAATAACTTATTTAAAATAAACTACCAATTTGACACGTTCTTCGCACGGGTTAGACGCATCAGAATACATAAAATTAGGACATTCAACATCCAGCTGCCAACAATTTTATAGTTCCTCCTGAGCTGACTAGGACAATCACAAAACCAGATATGAGTAACACGGTTTTAGGGTTTTCAGGGCACAGGAAGTGGGGGAATGAGGTATTCTTATGGGTCGCTTATAGCTGCATAGGATTTTCAGGACATAGGGAAGGTGGGGGGGAGGGTGGAGGAGGTGTGAGGCAGATGAGGGGGCTGATCCTGAGTCACCAGAGGAGACGGTGGTCGCGAGGGGACGGGTTGTATGATTGGTTCAGGAAGTCCTCCCTCTCCTTTACCTCCCGTCTCGCGTGTTCCCCGCGGCGTAGATTCGCGGGTGCGTAGAGACGGGAGAAATGTCTCTCTCTCTTTCTATCTCTCTCTCTCCTCTTTCTATCTCTCTCTCTTTCTCTACTCCCCTCTTTCCATCTCTCTCTCTTTCCTTCGAACAGTTTTTTAGGACTATGCTGAAAAAAATACATATCTAAAATGATCTTTTCTATCTCTGTCTCTCTCCTTCTCTTCCCCTCCCTCTTTCTATCTCTCTGTCTCTCCCTCTCTTCAGAGTAGGGGAGGGGACGGGTATAGCCCTCCTTTCCTCGAACAGCCTGGAAAAAAATACATATCTAAAATGATATTTTTCTGCTCCGAATGAAACATAACATAGCCTCTTAGCTTTATTTTCTATGATCAAGGACTTAAATAAATAGTACAACTTTTTTATTTAGCGAGTATATTCTTAAGATTATGATGATACATCCCATACATACATACATATAAATTCTCTTTCCCTCATAGTCTTTCACTTGATGCATACAAAAATATCTTTCTCTAAAAGTCTTGTCAAAACATGTTAGAATACTTCGATACTTAAACAGTTCGTACTCGTCTTCAGCCAGATTATATATGATACATACAAAAAATATCTTTCTCTAAAGTCTTGTCTAAACATGTTAGAACACTTCATCCTGTCTTCACCAGATTATTATGATACATACAAAAAATATCACTTTCTCTAAACATGTTAGAACACTTCACCACTTGAACAGTTCGTACTCGCCCTTCACACAGTTTATTATGATACATACGAATAATATCTTTCTCTAAACATGTTAGAACATTTCCCACCACTTGAGCAGTTCGTACTCGTCTTCATCCAGATATAACAGTCCTCTCTGTGAAGCGTTAAAGCGGCTCCTGTAGCGCGCACAAAAATCTTTCTCTAAACATGTTAGAACACTTCACCACTTGAACAGTTCGTACTTGCCTTCACCTAGATATAACAGTCCTCTCTGTGAAGCGTTAAAGCGGCTCCTGTAGCGTGCACCAAAGTTTTTTACCAGGCAGATGCACTTTGCTACATAGTCTAGGTATGATGTTCGGCTATTCCTCATCCCTCACTGATCTCTTCGTCTCCTTCTAGGTGGCCGAACGTTGTACGTACGAAACTTTTCAAGTTCGAGATGTGCTTGACACGATCGAGTATCCTCACGCTTCGATTCGGTCCAACTCGACGCACAAAGCGTTTTCTCCTCTGCCCAAGCTGTAGTCCCCCGGGCGACTCGATTCCGGCTCATCCTCGTGGAAGCTGTAGAACCGCGTTCGATGGACCGACTCGATTCCCGGAGAATTAGCGGGTCGTCTCCTTCCTTAAGATTGTAGACGGACAAGCGGTAGAACAGCGTTCGACAGACTGATCGATTCCCACATTCCGGGATTATGGCATCCGAGACCAGTGCACGGAAGAATCACAGCACTCGCTGTAACCTTTGTCAACACTCGCGATATGTTTATTCTAAACCGCCGTTCGAAATCTTAATATCGCTCATGTCCTCCAGACGGTAACCCAACCGGCTAAACATGTTGAATGAGATACGTCTCCCCGCCTCGCGCCCGCTTTATACGCTCGGAATGGAGGAGGGGAACGCACCCTCACCCTCCTTCTACACTATATCCTTCGCCTCGATCCATGAATATGTGAGACGAGTCGAACCCTAACCATTTGACGTATACTCTATTTCCAGAAACGTCTGAGTTATCTTCTCTACGAGGTAAACATCGATACGAGGTCTTTCTAAGCTCCTTACCGTAGAAAACCTCCCGTGATTAGGATTACTTTATATTTCGAGTAGGGGTCCTGGGATTTGTATCGACGACACGTTACGTATTTTAAACAGTTCGGTCGACCGTTTTTGCAGTTTTAACCCTTTCAAAAACGTCCTTATACTTGTGATACCCAACTCTAATCACCTACCTTAAAAATCGTTCGGCGTTTGGGAAACTGACTTTTTGAAACGTTTATAGACGGTATGTAAAGTCTATCATCCTTGACGTCTATAGGCTCATCTTTATGGTGAGTGTACGTACGGTTGTATTGTCCCGTAAGGAATCGATCTATCGATCCATCGGGTATGAAACCTTTGCCGTGAACCTCCTCCACATCATGTTCTTGAGAGTACGATTAAATCGTTCCACGACGCTTCCTTGACGTTGCTTTTTTGTAGAATAATGATTGATTTTCTTTCTCTTCATGAGCGTTTTGAATTCAGGGGTTTTAAAACTTGTACCAAATTTTCCGTTTGGGTGACGTACGCGGGTAAACCCACCTTGTTGAGGAGGAGAGCCATTGCGGCGCTTGACGTTTCTTACCCGTCTTAGCCTTGAGGGTGCGGCCAAGCCCTCTTTGGAATAACTTTGATGACGGTGAGAAGGTACTTGAAAACCTATTCAATCCGAGAAAGGTATTCATCTCCACTAGATCGGCCTGAAGGAGTCGTTTAAAACCTCGTACGCTAACGTGTCTTCGGGAATCGTCGTTTGCCGGACGATGAAGTCACGTGCAATCTCCCAACTTGGGCAGCCAGACATGATTATGATAAAGTACAGAAGGAATGAACGTCTTTATACGGATGATTCCCGCTGCGTAATTCCTCAATGATAGAAACGATCTCGTTTGGTGAGCGGAAAGGGCCAGACTCCCGGGAGATGCGCGGGAAGAGTCGTAATTTGGGTCCACCAAATTCTTTTGGATTTGTCCCAAAAGGGTATAATCGGAACCCCTGTCCTGACATCTTGTATAAACCCTCACCCCCAAGTTCCTCCTCAAACATGGTTTGATGATTACGGGAAAACTTCGATCCCCGGGTCGCATCTGAAAGAGTGTTTCGGTTCGTTTCTCAACGATGCGGGTTCGTTTCTTCAGCTTGACTTGTATACTTTCAATCTTCCTTAGTAAAAAGGGGTAGGGGCTCTTCTGAAAGTAAATTTTAAAAAGTCCCCGAGTTACCCGGGACCGTCTTATTGTTAAGGGTATTGTACCGTTCTCCCGTTGAATACGATACGCTATCTCCGAGCTTGGTGGAAGTACCTTCACGACGGACTCCGTTTGGTTTTTATCGGATGTGCCCTGAGAGAAAAGATAAGTGTCCATAGATGGTTGTTTCCCAATGTCTCAGGGAAGGCTCCCTCCCTCAGTTTCCCGCGGAGCGCCTTCACATCTTGTTTAGAGGATCCGTGATAGGTTTGAAAGTTTCATTCGCGACGTGCTCTGACTCGTGCGGGCATCACGTAGTTGTTTATACTTTCGTTTTAATAATTTACTAGCTTTTATGATATCCTCCGCAACATTCGTCGTCTTGATGTAAGGTGTGAATGTCTCTTACCCCGTGAAGATACGGTTCATTATACTAAACGTAAGTAAAACCTAATTCTACGTGTTAATATCTGCGGGACGTTGACGGGCCGTTTCTTCTATCATGTAAGATATAGAGTCATCTTTGAGGCACCTCGAAAGGCGGATCGTCGATAATTTTTAAGATTCAACAATGCAAATCATATCCTTCTCAAGTCATGACCTTCGTTGATACGATGCACCTGCCCTCTTGAATTTTAACACGTTCACCCGTTAGAAGTCAATTTCGAAATGTCTCGCATCTTCCGCATAGGTTTCGAATTCCAAGTAGTGTAGATGAAACGACATTTAACCATAGAGTCTACATAAGCTTTAGGTGCGGCGTATGAATGTTAATGAGGGCATAACTATGTTGCGCAAAAACTACACCGTCCGCTTGTAACAGTTGTTGTCATCCGATCCTCTTAAAGCGGAGTACACCTCAGGATATAAAATAGTTTTCGTAAATGGTTCGTTGTATCTCGAAAGTTTCCTCTAGGCTTAGCAGCTTTGAACTTAAAGCGTCAGAGTTGTTTTATTTCGTCAGAGGTCGCTCTTGAGCCAGTTTCACCAACTCCTCCATCCCTTGACGAGCGCTCTTCTCAAAGTTAAAGTATTTTATTTCGATTCCTTCTCCAATCCTCAACTCAGTGTTTCCATCTGTCCTTTGATGAGGTCCTTGAGCAGTGTTGAGAGCGAACTATCTGCTCGGTACTATGCCTCGAATCCATCCTATCGACGTAAGACTTTTACAGACATCCTTAGGATGAGACGGGCGACTCGACGTTGACGATCCTCTTCGATCTAGCGTCGTAATACCCTTGGGAGTTTAGAGTTAAGAATCCCTCGGGCTCGATGTGAGATCTATATTTGGTAGAGGCTTGGACCGAATTTTAGATATGACGACATGATGTCTTACACGCGTACTGAAATACGTTCATTGTTAATCGTGCAAGATAAAGGTATCGAACCAGTAGGCGATATGTCCTTTATCGCTACTCATGATCTTTGCTCACCACGAAAATCGTACTTGTTTTCTTTCCTACAAGTGAGCATACTCCTTAAATTTTTGGAAAGTCATATCTGTGTTCACGTGATCGGGTCGTAGGACGAGTCTCAGGTTCGTATCGTCCATCCTGAAGAGGATGAGAAGATTAGCGTTATCTTCAACATCTGTTTCGGGATGCGCGAGTCATGTCTGGACAGAGAAGAAACAGTCTAATGGCCTTATGCCTACCCATACTGAAATAGGCCTGTATATTAACTGTTTATCGCAAGCGACGTCGTCGATAAATGAATACAGAGTCGGGTTCAGCCTCGGACGGTGGAATAAATTTCCGCGTTGTCGGAATAAGGGAAATAGCCCTACCATCAACGAGTGAAAGGACTTCGATTAAAACGTTGATACTTGGGCTGTACAGCGATTTAGAGGTAACGTACAGTTCTTTGATAGCGTAGGCCGTTAGGTTCTCCAACAGGACTGATCATGGTGTTGGTATTACCGCAATTCGAGGTCCGGCAGATGATGCAGCGGATAGTATCGGGTAACAAAGTACCGTGTCTCTGAGGTAATAGCTCCACTCTCTCGTGATCGTTGTTGCTGATCAGTTAAAGACTCGTCCTGTTCTCGAGCGCATGTTGACTATACCTTGTCATCTATATATGCGCAACACCCTATATAAAGTTATCTTACGGTTGTCATGAGACGAAGGATGAGGGGCGAGGATTGTTGGATAAGATAATCAATAATCTACCTGTTTTTGAAGCGCATTTAATGGTACCGTACTGCGGGCCGGGACAAAGTTGGGAAAAACGATCTGAAACGAGGTCGATCCTGGAATAAACGAGTTAGATCGTATACTTTAAAGAACACGATATCGCATACTTACAAGGTGAAAGAATCTTGCAGGACGTCATTACTGCAGATCGTGAACTTATCGAGAAATCGTGGAACCACAGATTACTCGCGCCGACTCAAAAGTTGGTGAGAAAGCCGCCCGCGTGGGCCAGTCCACCAACGCGATGAAAGTAAAGTCAAGATTGGGTTCCAGGTCTTTTAAGAAGAAGAGAAGATCAACGTCTGTCAACGGCGTCCCATACTACTACTTAATACTAGACGCCCGCCGTAAGAAGAAGGGTGGAACTTTTCTACCTATACTACCTTTGATCGCAGCGCTTGGAGCCGTCGTGGAGGAGCTGCAGGAATCACGAAGGCGGTACAAGTGCTAAGGCCAATACGAAGAACAATTGAACGAGGCTCAGGACCATATCGTACGCTCGAAGCTATTGCCATGGCGAAGGCATGTATCTACGACCATACCCGAAATTAAATGACTACTAACACGGCCTTACTGAAAAACGGATCTGCGCAAGTACGGGCGGTTAAAAATCCCTTCTTTAGGGAGTATTTGAAGAGATGCTTTACCTAGCGGTACTCCTTGGAAGATTAGAGAACGCCATCATCAATCTTGACGATGATAGCTGGTAAGGTACGCATTGGGTGGCGTATAAGAAAAACTGTGAACGAGGCACGAGTATTTCGTTTGTTTCGGTGATCTAAGACCTCCGCTCGAACTTGTTCGTTATCTCGGAGGAGAATACCCATCACCTAAATCATACCGGTATCAAGAGTTAAGGTACCGTTTTATGCGGTCTTCTTTGTTTGCCTTCCTTAAATACTCGCGATGACGTGCGAACTTAGTAAATATGTCTATGACGCTTACAATGAAGGTCAGAGTTGAATATGACAGAGAACTCACTTCCCTCATATCCTGTCCGGAGAAGAGAATCGTGAAGAAGAATGGTTCTATCGGATGATCAATCTGGCAGTTCAATTCAAATACCGAAACATTTGACGCGCGTAATAAAGTAAATTTTTATTGTGCATGGTAAAGAGTATACAATGCCTCCAGTACTATGAACTTGAGGCGTTGATCGATTCTTTGCGAAGGGAAGTCCAAGAGTAACGTAATAGCTCTCGATATAGCGTGACCCTAGCACTTTAAAGGCTATATCACTTGAATAAAACCTATCGCCCCCCCACTTTACCGATCCCTGGCACGTTTGCATCCTTTGCTAGGGTTCGACTCGGTTCATAACTTCCTGCAGGGAAGACGCACATAATCTTCCAATACTTTGAATATTCTTCATGGTGAATGTGCTCCGACCGTAGAATGCAGTCTCGCTAGGCGGAGCTTACGTCAACGGAAAAACCGGTGTCATACCTTGCACGAGTTCAGCATGACCGTCCCGGCCAGGCTATAAGATAGTGGACAAGCGCTAACAATATCTTTTACCTTCCGGTACGAAGCGAGTAATAGAGTCTATCG
Source organism: Timema cristinae (assembly GCA_039000515.1). Taxonomy (NCBI): domain Eukaryota; kingdom Metazoa; phylum Arthropoda; class Insecta; order Phasmatodea; family Timematidae; genus Timema; species Timema cristinae. Next base: position 12,210 of record JBCFYV010004286.1, on the reverse strand, counting down.
CGGTACTGTCTTGTTGACGAACGAGGTGTCGGTGATATCATCAACTTTAGGGACGAAGACGATTTCACTACGTCTGCTATCTGAAACGAGTCGCTGGGGGGATCGGGACTCGTATAGTAAAACAAGACGCGCGTGTCTTCCTCGAAACATTGGAGAGAAGACAGTGGAAAGTGTTAAACCTGCCAATAAACTCTATTTAAGGCGTCTAGGTTACTCGTTACGAAAAAATAATGGACTGAACGTGGATATTCTAGAACGTTGGAGAGTCTGCCGCTTTAGTACAGCCTTGAGCAGTTTCAGTATCATTCCTATGCCTCGTATATTCATGGTCCATTAGCTAAACGGGAACGAGTTAGGATATCTATCCAAACAAGAAGGGTTCTGCACACTACCGCACCGCTCTCTGCTGCATATCAAAGGACGACTACTTTTGAATACGGAGAACTGGAAGCACTTCGAGGATTGTTAATAACGGAATACATGCATCATTCTCAGATCCCTATGAGATCAAACGGCGTAGAGATAGAATCAATCGAGAGATGTAGGTATTTCGACTCAGCTTTAAAAAACTATCTATCTATAAGGAATGGTTGGAGACTCCATCTTTCAAAAAACGCCGGTTGGAGACTTGAAGGAGTTAACGTTACACGCTGAATACATGCATCTTTGACGTTATGGCATCCCTTAACGTCTCATATAGGATTCATCGAAGATTATTCTCGAATACTGATCAATGCGGAATACAAGAGTGGTGCTAGTTCGTTCGGGACCCGGTGGACAACAAACGCTTTTACAAAGAGCCCCCACCTCCTGCTGCGAGACGCCCTCTAGGATCGAGTTAAGTAAAATATCTTGGCTTGTACCGATATAAAGGACTGGACGATATCAATCGTTCTCAACATGCTTAATTTCGTAAGAGCAAGGGAGGGATCATTCGAGCTACCTTTCCGTATTGGGAATTGTTCGAGTACCATAAACGTTGCCCACTCTAATCCAAACATGATTGGACCGTGAAAACGTCTCAACTTTGCGTGGAAAAAACCTCGTTACGTTTGTTTTCGCGCTTTCAGACCGGACGGAACAAACACGACGGCAGCAGATAGAATATTTTTGATCATTGTAATTTACGTAATGCTAAACTCTATCTAAATTCTAACATGTACCCTTACGAGGATATGAACTTGAACTATAGACAGGATTCACTTCTCGAAATTATACGAAGACTATGCATAATTTATCCTAGACTTCGTACTACGGAACGAGCGCCTCTTTACACTTACGTGATCCTATCCCATTTCATGTTCTCTGCACCCATTGTCGTGTTCGATGCCAGCCGACAGGAAGATATTCAAGGACGGTACTGGTGACATGCCGTATAAGTTCGTGACGGAGGAATATATACCGGTAAAATACCAAGGGCGTTTTGTCTAATCATACACGATAGAGTTGTCGCTATAACCTTCAAGCTGTGATGTTAGCTAAATGACATCATAAATGATCGGCAAACATTGCGCATAAAACTGGTGGAGGGTGGGTGGAAAGGTTCAGTACTAACGACAATATATATTAAAGGAATGCAAAGAGTTGAAGTCAGCTCACAGAGTATCAACAACGCCGATAGCGACCAAGGTACAAAGCTCCTAAAAATGTCTGAGTGCATCAGCGGAATGGTTAAGGAATATTAAGTTTGATCGGACAAAACTTTTTGCGCTCTGACCAAGAGTGCGATGCGGAACGACTCGAGTTCGGTTATTCAAGCTTTTGCTTCATTGTGTCTAACCTGATAAAATGAGTTATAAAGACGGTCGTTTGATTTCAATAAGTTAATCTCTCTGCGGCCAAGACGAGGTTGACACAGTCAAACGGAGGAAGAAAACTACTGTCGCTTCTAAACGTTCAGAGTGGAAAGAAGAGTAAAACTACTGAGGAAAACGAACGAGGAGGCCTGCGGTGAAGAAGCTGCAAGACGGGTTTGACCGTTGAAAAACTTTTTAAAAAAACTTTTTCACAGTTAACTGTGCAATGTATTAAATTTTATACGATTATTTTTAGAAATGAAACGAGCTCTTTTTTAAAATAAAAAGAATTAACGTTTTAAAATTTTTTTTTATTTTAGGGAAATTTTTGCGGTGTACCCAGTTTTATATTTAGGTGTTCCTTTTAAAATTTGTCTAAAGGTTATGTCCCATCTTTGGCGCTTTTTTTCCCAAGGGCCCTGGGTTTCCCCCCCGACCGTTAGTATATCAGACCGTCCTTGAGAAGGCGGGTTGTAATCTCAATTTATTCAGCAAACGGCTCTGAGGGGCCCTCAGTTCTAATCCTAAAATCTCTGAGAGGTCGTAAGACTGTACTCTGAGGGGTTTTCAGTTATTTTACCAGCTATACTCGGGGGAGGTCCAGATTATGCCCCAGCTGTATTTGGGGGAATAGGCCCAGTTATTGTACAGACGTACTCTTGGGTTCGTATAAAACTGTACTTGGGAGGCAGGGTTATTGTCCCGACTGTATCTTGAGGGGTTTTCTTTATAGACTTTACTGGGAGGCCGGGTTTTTGTACCAGACTGTACTCTGGGAGTCCGATTTTGTACCAGACGTACTCGGGGGTCCTGGCTTATTGTACCAGACTGTACTCGAGGAGTCTGGTTATTGTACAACTGTATCTGGGAGGTCCAGATTATTGAAACCAGACTTATTTGGGAAAAGGTCCGTTTTTTTGTACAAGACTGTATTTCTGGGAGAGGTCCAGATTATTGTACCAGACTGTACCTTGAGAGGTTCGTATCAGATGTATTGGGGGGCCCAGGGTTATTGTACCAGACTGTACTTGGGGGCCCGATTTATTGTACCGGGACTGTACTCGGGGATTCCCCGGGGCTTATGTACCGGATTTTGTACTCGGGGAGCCCTTTGGGGGCTTATTGTACCGATTTGTACTCGGGGAGGTCAAGATTATTGTACCGACTGTACTCGGGAAGTAGATTTTGTCCCAGACTGTACTCTAGGATGTCCGGGTTTATTGTCCCAGATTTTTCCGAGAGGTCCGATTATTTACCAGACCGTTCTCTGAGAGATCCAGATTTTTTGTACCAGACCGTTTTTTTTTCTGGAGGTCCAGGGTTTTAACCCCCCGACTTTTGATTTGTTATTGCACAGTTGAAAACTAGCTCTCGTACTGAACTCTGAGAGACTCGGGTTCTAACGACCACGTGATGGGATACTGCTTTTCCTTTGTAAGTCATTTTCCCCGTCTGTAGCCCACTTTTTAACACACTGTTGACCAGTGTGCTGCCGATCGTTAGCTGAAGTCCCAATTGGTTGGCAGTTTTGCCGTCACTTTTTTCACCCCAAGCATGAATTGTAACCCGTTGTTCCAAATGGTTGGTACAGGGTTTTATCTAGCCTACGAGTATTTTTTTACAGCTTATCATCGTTGTATGGGTGATAGTGTAAACAATTGAACCCGTAACTAAATTTTTCTTACAAATACAAATATAGTACTTTTGGTCTAGAAATTTAAATCTATCATAATAGCATCAGTCTAGTTAAATATAAATTTGGGCCCCTCCCTCTCCTCTCCCCTCTCTCCTCCCCCTCTCCCTCTCTCTCCCTCCTCTTCTCCCCCCTTCCCCCCCTCTCTCTTCCTCTCCTCTCTCCCCTCTCTCTCTCCCTCTCTTTCCCCCTCCTCTTCCCTCTTCTCCCCTCTCTCCTCTCCCCTCTCTCTCTCTCTCTCTCCTCTTTCCTTCTCTTTCCCTCTCTCTTCCCTCTCTCCTTCCCTCTCCCCTCTCCCTCTCTCTCTTTTCCCTCTCTTCCTCCCCTCTCTTTCCCTCTCTTCCTCTCCTCTCCTCTCCCCCTCTTTGCCCCCCCCCTCTCTCCCTCTCCCCCCCCTCTCTCCCTCTTTCTCTGCCTCTCCTCCCCACCTTCCCTCTTCTAAACTCTCCGTTCCCCTCTCCTCTCTCTTCAGAGTAGGAGATGATGGTATAGCGTCCTTCCCTTTTAGAAACTTTTCTAGCCCTCAGTAAAAACTATTTCCCCTGAAAATTAGAAATTTAATTTAAACAGCTACGTAAACTCTTTTAACAAGTGTATTTGATGAGGGGGGGAAATGTCTTCTCCCCTCGGAGTAGAGCTGCAAAAATAGCCCCCCTTTTCCTCGAAATAGGATGGAAAAAAAAAACTATTAAAATGATTTTTTTTACTCTCGTTTCTCTCTCTTCTCCCTCTTTCTATCTTCCGTCCTCCCCCTTTCCCCCCTTTTTCAAAGTAGGGGGTTTTGGGGGATAGCTTCCTTCCCGAAAAAGGATGGAAAAAATGATATTTTCTTGCTCCGAATGAAAAATAATAGCAGCAAAAAAAAACAGTTTTTTTTTTAAAAGATACATCCCAAACTAGTATATTTTTTTTTTCAGTCAAGTTTAACCCCGACTGTAGCAGTCTGTACACCCGAGCCCACTTTTATTGTACCAGTAGTCTCTGAGTTGTAAAACCGGGGGGAGGGGGGCAGGGGTTTTTAACCCCAACTTGGGGGGCGGTTATTGTACCAGCCCGTACTCAGAGAGACTTAAATTCTTTAAACCCTAACTGTTACCCTTTTGTATTGGAGCTCGTGTTGCAATCTTGGGGGAGGTCAGTTTAAAAAAAAAAAATACACACACAACAGAAAACTCTTTTTAAATAAATTTAACAGATACACGAAAATTAGTATATATATTTTTTTTCTTCGTCAAGTCTTTTTAAAGAACTAATGATAAAGGTATGTGACATTTTATTCACTTTGCATTAATCAAACATATATACACACAGAAACCTATTTATTGAATATAATGATAAACATTTTTTTTAACAGATACCGCGTTTAAATTAGTTACGAGCAGAACTTTTCTCAAGTCTTTTTAAAGCACTAACATTTGTGTTTTTTTATATTTTAAATAAAAAACATACCCCTGCTTTTTCTCAAGTCTTTTTTTCTATACATTAATCAAAACTCTATTTACATACTAAAGCACAAACATTTTTTTTCTGGTGACTATACTAAGGAAAACATGCGTTAAATTAGTTTTTTTTTTTTCTCAAGTTTTTTTTTTTTAAAAAAGAGCACTAACTTTGAGTAGGGGCAGTAGTGCTTTTTAGATCATCACGGACACCGTACATGATGGTCCAGCTTCAATCATCTTTCTTGGAGGGAAGTAGTTGGTTTGCCCCCCCTATTGCGTAGTGACCCAAGGTAGGGGTTCGGTCCGATCCGGGTATCAGGTATCGTTTATCATCGAAGAGCAAGTGGCAACCCGATTAATTTTTGAGTAAAAAAGTTTAATTCCTACAGTCTTTTTGGGAGGGGCTTCTCTCGACTACTGTTTCTTTAGTTAAAACCCAATTACGTAGTCCTCAAAAAGGAGCTTTTCCTTAAGCGTACTCTTGAACCTTTACCCTTTAAGGTCTCACCCCCCCCTTGTACAGCAAATGAATACAGTTTGGGCGTAAAAAAATAAAACTAAATTGACCGCCCTTTGTGTTTCTTTTTAGTTTCCGAGTACCCCTTTATTTAAAACGGGCATGCCGTAAACATTGTCTTGGTCGTAAGTGGGGTTTTCCAGATAGTCGTTAGCTACGGGATAATCTTTCGGTTTAGCGCCCTGACGTTATTAGTAGAGGAGTGAGTCGTGTCAGTGTATTGGAGTTTAGTTTACCTGGTGGGAAGGCTGGAAACCCTGACCTGGTAAAGTAGGCGTACTGGGCTACTTTTGAGATTTCCAAAATTGGGGGAATCCCGCATTTAAGGGGTTTCAAAGTAAAAACTCCTGGGTTCCTTTTCAATGATAACCAGGTTTTTTGATACAATCATTACGGTTTTAAGTTTGGTGGCTATAAGGTTACCGCCCCAAATTTTCCTTCCCACTGTAGTTTTTTTTATCGTTTCGGTTTGGCCCCTTTTTTAGATATAAAAACGGCCGAAAGCGGCGTTGTTCATCAATTTGAAAAACATGTTTTCAAATGATGCTGCTTTATCCCCATTTCCCCGGGTTTGCTTAATATACGGGGCCATCCACGGAGAGTTTGAAACTGAGAAAACCGGTGGGCTTCGTCAGTTTCAACCCCTTCATAAACCATAACTTTAGATGACGTATTATGACGTACTAGTCTTTCGCTAGAGTCGTTAACAAATTCTCGTGTTTTCCCCAGGGTGGAATCCCTTTCTCAGGACAGAACGGCAGTCGAAAGGCGTCTGCACATTTTGCGGGTATTCAAGTCTACCTGCAAGATTAGCCCAAACCGCTCGTCTCCCGTTTTAGCACGTTCAAGCGTTCAATTTCCCATCTTTTAAGCCATCTGAACCCCCTAGGGTAATGAAACTCAACCCTTTGGGGGTTAAAAAGAATAGAGTCCATTCACGTCTAGATAACGAGGAAAAACGGTTTGGAACGGTCAAATGAACATATAAGATTATTGCTACAGAATGCGATTAGCTACGAAAAATATCCCTCCTCGATTTGCTCCTCATTTAATGATGCATATCTACGTCATCTATTAATTTTGAGCCGTACCTGGTTATTTTTTTGAGCTTGGTACGCTTTGACTGGGGGGGGCCGTAAGAGACCATCCGGGATCGAGCCTATACGTTTTCATACAAAAAATCACGGGAAAATTCTCAAAGCGTCGTTGTAGTGTTACGTCGGTATGAAGGTAGAGGTTCGAGTAAACCCCAAAATTTTGCTTCGAAAAGGTGTCCAAAAATTTCGGCGTGATCATGTTACCTGAGAGATATGAGTATTCCCTGAGGGCGTTATAAAAATTTTTCTTTGCTCGGTAATGAGTCTCGTTCAGTCGCTCAAATGAAAACTATATAGTCTTAGGGGAAAACTCCCTTTACGAAACGCTGTTTGAAACGTTCATCATCAGGATGATACTTCGAGTGATTTTAAGTGCTCAGGTTCGAGGGGGAAAAATACGCATTTCTCTAGGGGGGTACACAGAAAGCTGAAATATTTTATAAATTTTTTTTGTGACCCTCGAAATCCGTGCCCGAATATATTTCATGGAATATTTGAATCTACCCTTGTCTCGCCAATAACTTAAATTTCCCCGGATTGGACAAGAACGCTCTCCCTGTGAACGGATCAGTTTCTCTCGTTCAACAAGTGAATTCGGAGGAAATAATTATCATAGCACGTGCATTATGAATGCACGCTCGATGACTAGGGTTTTTAATTAATATTACACCTGCGGTTGACTGCTACCACGGTAAAGTCCGTCAAGGACAATGATCCATAACGCGGATATCATCATTCGCGGGGTTTTTCAAAGATATGACAATGAGAGCGTATGACATCTCTTTGAGCAGGTGAAACCCGGCGTCATTGGAACTAACAGTATATAATAATCAGTACGCGCTTTGTGTATTAGGAGCTTAAACAATGACCCCGTACATCTTTTCCGTGAAGGGGACGATACTCCGAGGGGTTTCTTTAAAAAATTTTTGGGCCCATTATTTGTACTTGCCACAGAATAGGCTACATGACCTTGTACATTCTCAGTATAAGAATTTTGGTAGGTTTCAACTTTTCTATAGGCACGAGTAATTTCCCAAGTCCCCCGTCCCAAAAATAAATCGTTTTCTTGTTGTTTATACTGGGGAAAACGCAGGAATTTTTTTTTTCCCCTTGGGGGAATGTTACTCCTTCCCGCCCCAAATTTTTTACACGTTTCTTAGTTTTAAAAGTTTATTTTCAGTCAAAAAAGAGCCCAAAAGGTCACAAAAATACTACTTCCTACGTTGCTTTGGGGTTGTTAGTGAGGGTTATAATCGTGACAGATTTTTGATTCCGAAATGATAATTTTCAGCCCAAATGTATTTTATCAGAATAAATAAACATGTCTAGCACACTCTTTAGTGTTGACATGAACGGGAACGTCTAACTTTTTGAGTTGTCTGGTGTCCACATAGAATACTCCCTTCGTCTGTTTTGCAGGGTACCTTACAGATATACGTTAACCCTTTCGAAGGTTCAATTTATCTATTTCGAAGGGGGGAGCGGTTCCCATCTAATTAAAACCGTCACAAAAAATTTGGTAGGACGATAAAACGCTGAGCTTTCCTGTCGGCTCAAAGAGGACCCCAATAGGGGTATGGGAAGAAAAGCCCTTTTCGTTTTGAACTTTTATCAACGTCTACGTGGGTTTTAGTTTCAGGGATTCGACGTGGGCACCGATCGTGAAAGCCGTGTTTTTCGAAAAAATTTACTTCTTTTTCCAACGAAACGTTGTACATCCCCCCTGGTCTCTGAAACAAAGCCCTCAATCTGAGCAAGGAGGGGTAAAAGCCGTTATTCTCATATTTTTCCTTGTTTAGTGCGTTAAATGATTGTAAAAGAGAAGATTGAAATAACCCTTTTTCAATTCTATTTATCAGTAGGAGTTAAACTCGCAAAAGAGGCTACAATTTACCCTTTTTAGGGCCTTGCCCTTTGATTCTTTTTCTACGTTTTTTCATAAATCCCCCCACGCAACGAGAAAAAAAATGGGACAACATCCTTGTAGGGTAACTCGTTACTATTGAGTATGTTTTTTATACGTCGAGGTTTCTTGTTCAAAAAGTTTAATAGATTGTCCCAGCGGCTCCAGGTAAAACCTAAATGAGTAAAACCTTTTTACCTAAATTTCGTTTATAGGTCAAAGTCTTTGGATCTGTACGTCTATATTTTCTGGTCTTTATATCAGTGAATCGGGTCTTAAAATTGGGTCAGGGATAGTTCAATGTATTTCGTAATACAATTACCTTACTAAGTGCAAAATCATGTTTTAAGTATCTAATTAAGAGTTGTTATTTGTGTTAATCTGTGGAGGTGTACACCCCTAAATTCCCCCTTAGTTTGCCCCCCGGGTTTCAATTATAGGGGTGATAAACGCAAAGTTTTGCGGGGTTTGTCATTTTCGGGTGCACTATGCTCTAAAAAGGGCCACTCTCCCCCCGTATTATTTCTTCATTAGGCTCAATTGCTTTATGATTCTTCGGCCCGGCCTCTGAGCCCGGGTATAAAAACAAAAACAGGAAAGTTAGTCAGTGTTCATGAAGCCATGATAACAAACATTGAAGCTTTAAAGCGTTTTTTTAATCGGTTGAATCGTCTGTGTTGTAAGGGGAAGTGAGCCTGCTTTAGTAGAGTAAGGTGAAAAGGGATAAGGTTCGAATCTAGGTGCGTGTACTGAGGTGTGATTTTCTCAAAAAAGGTTTTAAATTTACTTCTGAAAAAAAGCGAGTACACTTCTTATATCTAAAATATTAGCTTTATAACTCGAAGGGTAGTAAGACGTGATCCCTAGGAACTGAATACTCTAATTAGATTAACTAAATATATATAAACACTTTAGCACAACTTAATGCAAAATAACTTTTAAGGAAATTTTTCAAATTTTCTTTCTACTTGCTTTTCAACGCCTTGTTGAAACTCTATTCCTAATTACTTGTATGGCTTGAATGTTATCACTTATCTAAGTTTAAAAAGGCAATCTAAAGGGTTTTGTCTTGGTTCATCATATAACAATTGAATATTTTGCATTTATTATTATTTTTTTAGCGTTATAAATTCAGCATGACTGAGATTTGAACGAATCAATGAGGAAGCGTAGACTATTATGTATTACCCTTACCACCCTTTTCGGTTTATACGCTAATGTGTAATGGTGAGATGAAATGAAGGACTACATTTAACGTGGAATCCAAACCCAGGGTTGGGGGGTCTGAATTCACAAGAAAACCCTGAAGGAAGGGTTTTTTTTTTGAGAAAATATGCGTTCGTTAAAATTAGGGGGAAAAAAAAAACCCACTTTTGGGTTTGAGTTGGAAAAAAAAAAAGGGCATCTTTCGATTAATGACAAGATGAAATGAAGGACCTACATTTTTAACGTGGAATCCGAACCATGCTAAAGGTCTGACATTCACAAGATACCTGAAAGAAGGGTTTTTCGAGAAAAAGAAACCCCACATTTGCGTAGATTTGGGAAAAAAAATACATCTTTCGATTAATGACAAGATGAAAGAAGGACCTACAGTTTATGCCGGGGGAACCCAAACCAGGGGTGGAGGTCGGGACATTCACAAGATAGCCTGAAAGAAGGGTTTTTCGGAAGAAAAAAAAACCCCCACATTGCGTAGAGTTGGAAAAAATACATCTTTCGTTTAAATGGCAAGATGAAATGAAGGATTCCCCAGTTTAACGTGGTTTCCAAAACAATGGTGAAGGCCCTGGACTTTCACAAGATAACCCTGAAGGAAGGGTTTTTTTGAGAAAAAAGACCACATTTGCGTGGGACGTTGGAAAAAAAATACATCTTTCGTTAAAATGGCAAGATGAAATAAAGGATTCCCCAGTTTTAAACGTGGGATCCGAACCATGGTGGTGGTCTGACAATCACGGGTTTAACCTGAAGGAAGGGTTTTTTGAGGAAAAGAACCCCCCTTTGCGTAGAGGGGAGAGTTGAAAAAAAAAAAAAAAAAACCCATACACTGTACAAACATTTTTCGATTGATTAGTTTGTAATAACCAAATACCTTCAAAGTTTATCAGCGCCGTCTTGCTTTTTTTTGGAAAATTTCCCCGGGTTTAGACCAAGAGCAGATCTGCTTTGGGGCCCTTTCAGTGGCGTCGGTAAGCAGGAAAACCCGAGCCGGTAACCATACGTTATATTTGTTCTCCAACAAGGTGGAAACTCTCCCGTCCAAAATCTTGTTGTCAAGCCTATTATATTAGTGTTTATAAAACCATGACCTATCTCTAAATCTGTCAGTTTCCCTTGATACATTTCACTCGAACCGATTGCTGACAAAAAGCGCAGCCGAATATTCACTAGACATTTTTGATGTTTGTTGTTTAGAATATAAAGATTTAAAAGAAAATTTGGATTCTACTTAAAGGGGGTTTAACTCAATATAGAAAAAAAACTACCCCCCCCTTTCTTCAGGGAGGGGGCCCGGGGAAACAAAAGGGTTTGACTCCCCCCTCTTTACTGGTTGAGAAGTTTTCCCCTCTTGTAATATTTCACAGACCATTTCCTTCCAAAATGAATCTGGGGACCCACGCAGATGTTACTTCCCGAGTTAAGCGCTCTCACGGTTTTTGGGGGAGCTGAGCCAACCCAATTTAATTCACAGGAAAACATTTTTCAAGTGTCCCCCAGCCCAGTTAGGGAAGACGCAATGTGAGGACTTAAACTGGCAGGAAAACATTCTTCATTTGTCAACCGGAAAGAAGGACCTTTTTCTCAACTGAGTTTAGAGAACCCGGATTAAAGGGTTAAACTTTTTAGTTCGTGGGAAACTTATAACGAGATTCTTTTTCTCGACCAAACGTGTAAGCCTTTTCTTAATGTCACACCTCCTTCTCCTACATCCCGCGAATCTACGCCGCGGGGAACACGCGAGACGGGAGGTAAAGGAGAGGGAGGACTTCCTGAACCAATCATACAACCCGTCCCCTCGCGACCACCGTCTCCTCTGGTGACTCAGGATCAGCCCCCTCATCTGCCTCACACCTCCTCCACCCTCCCCCCCCACCTTCCCTATGTCCTGAAAATCCTATGCAGCTATAAGCGGGCCCATAAGAATACCCTCTCCCTCCCCCCTCCCCCTCCCCTATGTTCTGAAACTCCTAAAACCGTGTTACTAACTGGGCCTAAAACCCTGGCCATTTACATGGCAGAAGAAGTATAAAGATGTAGCCCAAATTTGGCCCCGGATATACAAAAAAATTTTGGTGTATCAAACCCAAACGAAGGTTATGTTATTGATATATTAAATTTTAAAGAGGTTTTATTTTTAGCAGACTTAATTATTTTTAGATGATTTGGAATTGAATTTTTTGTGCTGAGGCATGGGTTACCCCTAGATAAATGGGAGACATTTTGTAGTAATTCAATAGTGATTTTTAGTAAAAGTTAAAAAAAAAATATACGTGGATGACAAAATATATGGTAACAATTGAGAAAACTATCATGGAGAATTGTGCATTGTTTGTATAATACGGTCTATTTTTTATGATGTTAAAAATTCACATTTTTTGAGCGAAGAAATACAAATGGTGTTGCTTTAACAAAACCCGCATTTTTCTTTCTTCCTAACCGAAAATTTTTAAAATTAAAAAAAACCGGATGTAATAGTTTTAATTTTTTGTGTAGTAAACTTGCTATCTAAAAAAAAAAGGGGGGGGGGGGAGTTGAGTC
>JBCFYV010004285.1:0-19947 GCA_039000515.1 Timema cristinae | reverse complement strand
TTTTTCCCGCGCTTTTGGGGACTAGTTCTGATGATGACGATTCAGATTACTTCTCAACTCTCAACAATTTTGCAGCCTTTTCAGTTTCGCCTTGCTTTTTTACGTTTTCTTTTTAAGTTTTGTGCGCCAGATAAATTTTTGGAGGTAGCGACATGTTTTGTCTGTAAAGAAAAGGATGAATTATACTTTGTAAATATCTTCGATACCAAGGTAAACTGAAATTGCCTAAAATCAATTCTACACCCAAAAATATTGTCACTCGGAAACTTATACTATAGGAGCAATAAATACAATACATACTAGATCAAAATGTATTGAAAAGCTGATTTTCAAGTTGCGATTTAGGGTGACTTGCATAACAGTCTAATTCCGTTTAAATGTTAGTTGAACGCACTTTTAATTCTAAATTAAATTAGTGCATTGCATAGCGACATTTTAGTTGATAAATACGTTTAGCAATGTTAAATGCTCGAAAATAGGTATTTAACGCAGCTAAAAGTGTTTACAATACAACCAGAATTAGAATGAAAGAGGATATTCTATGGAACTAAAATTTACGCCTACATTTATTTTAAAACATTAAGACTTTTTAATAAGTAAGACAGTCAACATCAAACCAACAGTTTAACTAATAACTACTTAAGATATTAAGTAATGCTTAACTTTTTAAACTCGTAAACAATGTTTAAGATGTATTTAGTTGACTAACGCAGAATTATTTTTGCTATAGCAACACTTTGCAGATGACCGAATGAAAGATCGAAATCATAGCGAAAAGCCCGCATCTGCTGTTTTAAATTGCATTGCAAGTAAAAAAAAATCACAAAGTTCACGTGACACGTTCACACAGAAACAACGGACTACAACTGTTGACCATTTGTTTAGACTGATTATTGCTTACATAAGTAGGTATTTGTATTTTGTTTATTTCAACATTATTCGGGAAGAAATAAACACAAAAGAATGGCTAAACATAATGATAATTGTACTTATTGTCATACATTTTATTTGTATGAATTATGATAGGTATAAATGCTTTTTACTAACTACTCCATAGCCAAAAAAATAATCGAAATTTTCCACATAGTTGAATTTTGTCAGATAAATTAACAGCTACACAGACTGTTTGGGTGACGCCATTTTGTTAGTTAGGCACTTAAACAAGGGTCCGACGATGTTTAATTTGACATTAGTTAGGTCCGCTGTTTAGCTATTAGTTAACGCTAAATAACGTTTATGAGTAGGAATTATTTTTACCCAAGTAAAATTTATTTCAAGCTAACGGAATTTTGACATGAGGGACACGGACAGAGAAAAAAAGGTTTAGCTGTTTTACCGACGGCGCTAAGCATAATAGCCCGAAAGGCGTTGTGCAATGCGTTGTTAATAATAATTGTATTTACAAAAAACACGTTCAGGCAGATAACAAACAATGTTTAACTAATTCAAATTAAAGAAGATGTTAAACTGATGTCATGTAAGTCACCCTTAGACTAGCTTAGGTATGATCTACGTAAACATAAATATGTCTAACATGATGGTGTTTTAAACATAATGTTACTAATATCTTACATTACATAACAACATTTAGGATACTCACAGAATACCTACTTTAACAGTAGTAACGTTTCGACAATAATAATTAACGATAACGATTTAAATTCACTTGGAGCTCGTTACATAGACACAAATCACAACGGAGCAGGCAAAGTGATAGGCAACAAAGTGGTAGACAGTAAACTGCTAGACACGAAGAAACGACACGGACCATGTGATAGACAGCCAACCGGTAGACAAAATGAAAACAATTTTTTGGAAGGCTGGGTGGGTCAAGTGGCCGAAACGACTTGGACCAACTGCTAGACAAGCTCATGTATAGGAGTACAAAGTGATAGACAACCAAGCGGTCGACACGAGAGGACCAACTGCTCGACAAACTTCGATATCATCCAGTTAAGAGTGGGCTAAGTGACAACAGTTAATTCAATACACGATTGTCTTTGTTTAAACTCAAATAATTTTTCCCCCCAACCCGTCAGCTTAACCATACACTATTTGACATATTTTTGTAGGGTTTGCTAAAGTAAGAATGTAGGTGAAAATAACTCGATATAATGATAACCTTATAAAGGAATATCACGAAATGAACAGTCTCAATTAATTCTGCAACGCTGGATGCAACATTAAAGGACAGTGAGCGCCGGTCTACAAGTATGCACTATCTTATTTTTATATTAATAGATTAAAGGTGAGGAGGGTATAATTTAGAGAAAATATACTCACTTTTTTTATGAAGAAAGAGTTGAAAATCATCAAGTAAAAATTTCTTAGTGGCCTTTATTAAAACTTGAAATTTGAAAAGTTTTAAAATATTATGTAAAATTAGTAACCGGTAATAAGCGACAGTAAAAAGGATTGTTTTTTTAAACAGGTAATTTTAAAATATATCCTGTATATTTAGTGCTACAAATTTTAATTTTTTAGCACCGCGTTATACTAGAGCATAAGCATATGAACTAATTACGCTTATGGATTAATGATTATCATTTATTTAGACAAAGTGAACCCACATATGCATGGAGGGAAAATAGAAAACCATTTAGGAAAAAAAATTATCAGTACACCTGGCCAGGACTTGAACCCGATCTCATCGTCATCGACAATCCAGTCTATTGCGAAAGTTCCACCCTAAAAAATGGTAAGCGTCCACTGGTCCACATCACACCGGATTTCGCTGCACCCCACAAAGCTAAAATATATTTTAAGACTATGTTATCATGAATCTAACAGTTAAGATATAATACCAGATGGAGAAATTTCTCTAGCACGACCTGGACCAATATTAAAATTAATAAAGATTAACTTTGGAACTTATGTTTGTAAATAGTTTCCATAAGCTACCATGTAAAAATAATTCTACGCTTCTAGGGGCATTTAACATTTTCCTTATGTCCCCCTACAAACTGATATTTAGTTCTGGCTGTGTAGGGTTTGCTCCCAACCCTCAATCCTCGCCGACGTTAGTATATGTTTGCGCCACTGTGTCAAATTATTGTTAAAACATTCAAATATATATGTCAATACGTGCAGAATTAATGTAATAATCGTATAGTTAAGTAATCGTTTAAACATTAACCTAAAATATATAAATTATGTTTCACATATTATAGCTTATCCAGGCTTTGGTTGTAGCAATAAATGATTCTACCTGACTTGTATCTTAGCTATAAATGATAATATTCTCTAATTTAATATAAATTTATTATTCATTAAATACATTTGAATAGTGTACTTACCTAAGTTAGAGCAAATTTTGGCAAGTAATTCTATGCCTCTTAGTTGACTCACCCTTCTTAACATTACTAGGATAAACCTTTTAGTCACCTACCCGAAGTAAATTGTAATCTATCTTTAAACATGCTTTTTTTTTATTACAGTAGCTCTAAAAATCCAAGGATCAGGGTAAAGTTTCATGTTCCCAAATACTTTTTATCTTTTCTATAAAAACCTTTTGCTTTAAATTTAAGTTTGGTGTGAGTGAGCTGTCAAATTATACGGTTTCAGCTTTGACCAATCCTAGACTAGGATAAAACAATCGGCGATCGACATTTGTTTTGGGGTGTTTGTCACAGATTATTATAATTAATACATAAATTAAAAATACATATGAATGAGTGTTAAGTTGGTAGGTGGACCTACAGTCTGTTACTTTTCTATTAACAGAAGATATAGCTACCTCCATTTAAAATTGCTAAGTACTGTACATGATGCTAAGAATAGTTCATGTTCTTAACGCTACTACAGTCTTAAGATTTAATATTTGAATTCTAAGTTGAAACATCTCCTTTAATTTCTGCTTGGATTTAAAATTAATATTTTTCTTCGGTGATAAAGCTAGACGGAAACAAATTAATACCTAAGTACAAGATAGAGTGCTTAATATTTTAAATTCAACTCGCTTGGGATGATCTTTTTAAATGATACACCTTTGATCGGCTGGTATATTTAAAGAGATAAGAATTAAAAACTACCTACAGTATATAGATAGTTTGGCCTAGGCTCAAAGAATGTCCCTGCTAAAATTTGTCCTTACAGACATACAGACGAAATACCATGTCAAGTTTAAACAGGACCTTGCTACACTCGGTCGGTAAAATATAATAATCATTTAAAGTATTGGGGAGCACATGAGTAATATATTTTGACTTCATTGCCAAATAACTAATCGGTGTAGAGGTAAGATGATTCAGTTAATCATGCTCATTTTTGTTGATTTTGTTTCTAATTACTAACAAAACTAATTTAATGTTTGAGTCGCAAGATAAATTTGAAAATTTGTAATCATTTTTCAAATTTTAATTAGCTATAGTTCACTTAGGGAGGGTATAGAATAAATTATAATGATTTAAACAAATGTACATTCTAAAAAAGAACCAATTACTGCCCTACACAGAGGGCAGATCCTGGGCTATCGAATTTCTGAAAAATCAATTCGACGACTATTTTCATTTATCAAGACTTTCGTGCAGTATCCACAAATAACATGACCACATGGTGTTAATACTCTGCTAAATCAATATAATAAACACAGCCTATAAAGCTCCCTATTACTGTGAGCTTCCTCAGTTTCCTCAGTGATCACTGCATTTTTCAGTTCACGATCCTGTATTTAAATACTTTCACCCGATAGTATATATACTTTAATATTCCTCCAATTTTCAGTTTGATTGGCTCCACCTTCCTCATGAACGTTAATAGGCTGCTCTAGGTTTCCCACTAGAGGCATCTCCTCGCCTGCGACGTTTTAATGGGGATCCAGGTTTCCCACTGGAGGTGTCTCCTCGCCTGCGACGTTAAAATAGAGCCTCTGGTTTTCTAGAGTTGGATTCAAATAATCACCATCAACCACCCAGCCCGCCCTTTGTGCTCCTTGAATGAAGCTGATGTTTTCACGAAATCTGGTTTCTGTCGCGTGACCCATATCAGCCAAAAATTCCCACCGAGAATAACTTCCTGAAAGAAGCTTTTCATTGGCACGGCGGATGCGTGCATCTTGTAGCAGGCTCGACCTTCTAGTGGTCTCGCTAATAGCATCACCTTTGGTCATGTGGTGCACCTGTACTGAGGTTCTCTCTTCCATGGCATTTAAGCGTTCTGGGGAAAATATATATACAATTTTGTTATTAATGACAATTTACTGAAATAATAAACACTAAACTAACGTATATGTATTCCATGAAAATTTGTGGTCAGTGTCTTACCACCCGTCCAGTCTGTCCGCATCTTTACACTAAGTAGTGTAATTTATATTAAATATACCTAAATTTGCGTGGAGAAAGAATAGAAAGATATAGGATTGTTAAGAAAAAAGAGCCATGTCGGAATTTTTTTGACTTTATTATGGCGTGAACCATATTTTGAAATAACACAGAGTAGAGGATAGCATTAGAATAAATCCTGAAAGAAATAGGGTGTAATGAGGTGGACTGGATATAAACTAACTAAAGATAGGGATATGTGGCGTACTTTTGTAAGTGCGGCAATGAACTTTAGAGTTCCTAATGCCATAGAATAAGTAACTAATAATAACTAAATATTGCGTTAAAGCTAAACGTCTGCGTGGCCAATTTCTCGCTTACCGCACCGGATGATAGCTAGTTGTAGAACAGACGTGTCAGACTTGTTTGATAAAAAAAAGCGACATTTAATATTAAAAATGCTAAGGGTGCCACATTTCAGAAAATTCTTTATTCAAAGTCCTTACTAATTATTACAAAATTAATTTAAGACTATATAATTTCTAAGACTTGATTCTCCCCCCCCCCCCGACCCCTCAGTAGTGTGATTATTCCAAACTAGTGTTTGAGAGTCACTTTTCAATGTTGACAAATCTGTGTTCCGTAAGCCGTGACCTTCCGGGTGTTTGTTCCTTATCATAAGATAAAACAAATCTACACACAATTATACAGTGTCAAACATGGAACACGGGCATGTAAATGTTACAATTTTTTGTTAATCATAATTATTATTGTTGTTTAAAGCCCCATCGACACATCGAGGTCATTAAGGACTTGAAATATATTATAAACATAATAAAATCCCCATAGGGGAAAGAGATAAAACATTCACCATCTGAGACACTCCATAGGAGTGCTAAAATGGGCTCTTTGTTTAAATTAAGTGATACACTTGCTAAAAAAAAACCACAAGTGTATCACTCCTATAAAAAGACAAAACAAACATATTAAAATATAACACGTTAAAAAGACAAAACATGTTAAAATGATAATACGTTAAAAAGACAAAACATGTTAAATTGTAATAAAACTGTTAAAAAGGATCTCAATATGAGATAATATCCAAAAGAGCCACTTTATAAAAGTGACTCAAATGGCATTAAAAAGATCCGCCTGGCCTATAAAACAGAGTAAACAAATAACTCCATCAGCACTATCGCGTAATAAAAAACGTAAATCACCTTTAAAATCAAGAGCCAGACGGATAGGGGCTAGTTTGCGACACTCCACCAAAATGTGATGCACACTAAGGGGAGTATCACAAAACTCACACACTGGAGGTGGATCCCCTCTAAGTAAAAAACTATGGGTCAATGAAGTATGCCCGACGCGAAGTCTCGTCGCGATGACCTCCTCTCCTAGACTTTCGTATAAAAGAGGGCCATCGCGACACACCGTCCCTGATGGACCGCAGCTTGTTCTGAGCAGGGGTCGCCAGGTGCGTAAGACTTCCACACCGAACATAACCCTTTAGATCTAAAAACAGGACACCCAGACTCGCCTCAGGAGGCAGGCGTGCTGCCTCCTTGGCTGCCTGGTCCGCCAGTTCATTTCCTGGAAGACCAGCGTGACCAGGAATCCAGCAAAAGGCGAGCCGGGTGCTTAGTGAATCAATTTTAAAAATTTGTTCATGTATCATCTGCACGAGGGGATTCCAGGCGTAGAGAGTGGACAATGCCAACAGAGCACTCATGGAATCCGTGCAGATGAGGACAGAACGGTGACTACTTCGGTATACAAAACACAAAGATTTAAAAATGGCATATAATTCAGCTGTAAAAACACTGGTTTCATTAGGTATACCAAATTTAAAATTGGATCCTTCCACAACAAAAGCACATACCACGGAGGCTCCAGATTTAGAGCCATCAGTGTAGATGCGCTCAAATCCGTGAAAGCGAGTGGAGAGGAGCTCAATAAATGTCCTCTCATATACAAAGTTTGGGGTGGTCGCTTTAGGGAACTTGGCAAGATCAAAATGTCATTTCGGAGAGCGTATCTTCCAGGGAGAAACTCGACCTGGTGATGTGGGGATAGCCTTTGGCAGGACTATCCCACACGTGTCGAAAACCGATAGCATCCGGATCCCAACCGGACTTGTACTACGCCATTTGGTTTAATACAAGACACGGTTAGGGGGATGAAACACAGGGCGGTAAGCAACATTATTTGGCGTGCAATGCAGTTTCGACACGTAAGATGCCAGGAGGAAGACCGCCGGTAAGAAAGAGGGGGCTCACCGGCGTCAGCACAGATGCTGACGACTGGACTAGTACGAAAAGCACCAGTAGCCAGTCGAATGCCAGCATGGTGGACGCTATCGAGCATCTTTAACGCCGAGGGTCTAGCGGAACCATATACAAAATTGCCGTAATCAAGTTTTGATCTCACCAAGGCTCTATATAGGCGCATCAAGGTTTCCCTATCAGCACCCCAAGAGCGACCACTCACAACTTTAAGTAAATTCAAAGCTTTAATACACCTCGCTTTCAGGTCTTTGATGTGGGGGATCCAAGTTAGTTTAAAATCGAATAAAAGTCCCAGGAACCTTACGGTCTCGGAGACAGGTAAAACAACGTTGTTCATTAAAATATTGGGGGCTGGCTGTATTCCGCTTAATCTATGGAAGTGGACGACAGTCGTATTGGCCGCAGAAAAACGAAAGCCATTACGAGATGCCACAAGAATAGATTGTTTACAGCGAGTTGTATCTGTCGTTCAGCCCTGTGGAGACTTGATGAACTGCAATAAATTGCGTAGTCATCTACAAAAGGCATTAACGAACAGGTAAGCGCACGTTGTCTACAATGCTATTTATAGCAATAGCGAACAACGTACAAATCAAAGGACTGGCCTGTGCGACCCCATTTTCTTGAATAAAAGCATCGGATAAGGTGTTGTTTAACCTTACCCGAAAGTGTCTATCTGACATAAAATTAGCTAGAAAAAATAGGGAGGTTCCCCTGAACCCCAATTAAAAAGGTATTTTAAGATGCCGTAGCGCCATGTGGTATCGTATTTCTTCTCCAAATCAAAGAAAACCGCCAAAAGATGCTGTTTATGGAGAAAGGCGTCACGAACAGCCGTCTCAAGACGGACGAGATGATCCACCGTGGATCGGTTACGGCGAAAACCACATTGAATATTGGATAGCAGATTGCGGGATTCTAAATACTATATAAGTCTTTATTTATCATTTTTTCTAATATTTTGCATACACAGCTAGTTAAGGCTATCGGTCTATAACTAGTTGGCTCTAATTTATCCTTGCCACTTTTATATATTGGGATAACGGTTGCTTGCCTCCACAGGGTTGGGAATTGATGAGATTCCCAAACACAATTGTAGAGGTCTAAGAGGAATTCCAGTCCACCAGGGGACAGTTGGCGCAATATTTCGTAATGGATATCATCCGGGCCAGAAGTTGTATTGCCCGCCTGGGACAGGGCATAGGTAAGTTCCTCTTTACTAAAGGGGGAGTTATAATCCTCCCCCCGACTTTGGCCAAAATCAATAATAAGGCGCTCGATGCTGCGCTTATGCACCGCGATCTTGTTAGAGTAGCTCGCAGTGCTAGAAATATTGGCGAACATCGAGCCCAATACATTGGCGACCTCCATAGGGGAGGAGACAAGTGAACCGTTTGACATAAGTGCGGTTATATTATAATTGGTATTTTTGCTACAACGTACTTTACGAATGTGATCCCAAACCTTGGTTGTGGGAGTGGAAATAGTAAGGGTTGAAATAAACTGTCTCCAACACTCTCTTCTGCTTTCTCGAATGATACGGCGAGCTCTAGCACGTAGAATCCGGAATGACTCCAGATTCTCCGAAGTAGGACGTCTATGAAAGAGACGTAGGGCCCTTCGACGGTTAGAAATAGCCAGCCGGCACTCCTCGTTCCACCAGGGAACAGGACGGTGGCGCGGGTTTGGCGAGGATTTAGGGATGGATGCCCTCGCCACCGCGATGACCGTCGAAGTAAAATGCCCGGCCTTAATATCGGCGTCAGGATGTTGGGATTCACCAAATACAGCGAGCTCGCGGAATCTATCCCAGTCAGCACGTTTTAGCACCCATTGGGGTATCCGCGCTGTACTGGGAGGATCTTCAAGTGTTGAGAGCAGAATGGGATAATGATCACTGCCACATAGGTCCGAGTGGACCTCCCAAAGGAAGTGGGCAGCGATCCCGGGACTACAAAATGTTAGGTCGATGGAAGAGGATACACCATTAAAGGTGGAGAAATGTGTCTGGGTCCCGGTGTTCATTAACACCAGGTTTCCCGAGACAAGAATGTCCTCTACCATCCTCCCACGGGCGTCTTTTCAAGATGATATAGGGGGCGGGAAGTTGTATAAAGAGGGCCTCTAGAGTCCTCTTGGAAACACGTTCACCTGGTGGGAGGTAAATGCAGCATACGGTTAC
Source organism: Timema cristinae (assembly GCA_039000515.1). Taxonomy (NCBI): domain Eukaryota; kingdom Metazoa; phylum Arthropoda; class Insecta; order Phasmatodea; family Timematidae; genus Timema; species Timema cristinae. The sequence continues at coordinate 10,219 of JBCFYV010004285.1, read as the reverse complement.
CTCCATAGGAAGGGAGGCTCTGACAGCAATCACTTGGAGATCAGAGACAATATTTATAAACTTATGATATATGTTGCTACGTGCAAATATAGCTACACCTCCGCTAGCCGATCAAAGAGTGGCTTGTCGGTACGATATACATCGTACCCACGAAGCATCGGGTTGTCAGTTGGGCGGAAGTGGGTTTCCTACAAACACAAGATGGGAGGATGCTGGGAAGAAATTAGTAGTTTAATTTCCTCTGCACGAGTATAGAAACCCCTACAATTCCATTGTAGTAGCGACATTATTTATTAATATATAATTTAATTAAATATCCTCACAATCCATAACACTATCCTTTAAAAATAAAAATTTATTGAGGACTTTTTTAGGTCCTCTTGCTTTTCCCAATCTCTTTTGGACCTCCCGCTTCAGGAGAGGCTTTGGTTTGTCCTGTAGAGACTGGGACGGGGGATCCTTACGCGAAGGCTTTGTTAAAGCCTTCGACGCTTTTTTTAGAGTTATTTTTTCGGCGGTCCCTCGCTGGTTCTTCCCCAAGGCACCAGTGGGACTCGCCTTTGCGACCTCACCTGTACCACCACTCATCCCGACCTCCGGAGTTCCTGAGGCGGGGTTGAACGGCTCGACAACGGTCGCAGATGGTTTAGGACCCCGAGGAGGACTCGGGGGTGTTCCTCGAGTGGGGCTCAGCGGGGTTCCTCGAGGAGGACTCGGTGAGGGTCCACGAGGAGGGTTCGGAGGGGTTCCCCCAGGAGGGTTCGGGGGTGTTCCCCGAGGAGGCGTCCTCGGGGGTAAAGGTGGTGGAGGCGACTTCGGCGGGGGTGTCGCCCCTTGTACTAATTTTGGCACCACCATAGATGGTGCTGGTTGTCTTAGAGTGTCTCGAGTAGAGACGAGTGGCGCAGGTCGTGTGGGCGTATTAACAATATTAACTGCGCAATGGCAGTTGGGGCAATTTATGTTCTGGCTTAAAATTTGACTATAAGATGTCTGAAATACCGGAGCTTGACTTGATACGTATTCCTTGCGGGCCTGGGCATAAGGGATCTTCTTTTCACATTGGATCTCTAGGACTTTTTTCCCCACTTCCATTTCGGACAGGTCCGAGACCAAGCAGAATGCGGACCCTTGCAGTTGATGCAGAACTTAGGAGACTCACACGGTGTATCGTGAGCCTCCTGTCCGCAATCCGCACAGGTTGGCCTTCCACGGCATCTCAGCTTCGTATGCCCAAATGCCTGGCACTGAAAGCAGCGCCGAGGATTGGGAACGTATGGCCTGACTCTGAGCACATGGAAGCCCGCTCGAACCTCCTTTGGGAGGATGGGAGGCGCAAAGGTGAGGATGTATGTATCCGTCTTTTTCTCTTGTCCGTTCTTTTTGTTAATGATACGGTAGACCTCGGTGACATGCTGAGGGGAAAGCTCCTCACAGATATCCTCAATGCTCACGCAGTCGAGGTCATAACAAGTGACCACTCCCTTGCAAACATTGAGGAACCTGTGTGGCTCCACCTTCACCTGTATATTTGCCGTATTACTCAACGCTATTTCGGAGATCGTCATAATATTTGAGGATTGTGTGTCGGTCATAGTCTGAATCATAATGGTGTCATCACGCAGTTTCCTTATTAAAACGTCAGTTGGTTCTACCACATAGGGTCCTGTTAACTCTTCCGACGAGAGGTTACATACGACGCTAGACATGACAACCTTCATATGGAGCATCGCCGGAAGAGAGGTCACCGGAGCAAGTGTATGCAGGAAAGCGCTAATTTTACGTCCGGAACCCTTATGAACGCAACCGGTCTTTTCTCAAGGTAGGTTACTCGGTTGTCATCCCTAAGGCCCTTCTACCAAGATATTACAACCGGCGCACTTTCACTCAGGAGCTCAAAGCGGTTGTATCCAATATTAACCCGAGGAGAGCCGTTTTAGATGCCAAGGTCGTCAAAAGAGGGGCCAAAGGTCTCTGTGCAGGATTTAACGGCAGGGGAAGGGAAGAAAGAAGTAAGGAAAGAGAAGGAAGAAGTAAGGAAAGAGAAGGTGGAAGAAGGAAAAAAGGAAAAAAAAGAAAGTGAAAGGATAGGGTTTTCCTGCACGAGGTACATCCTGCACAGAGTCCTCCCCTTTTAGTCGCCTATTACGACAAGCATCGGTTACTGCGGGACTATTCTAAACCCCATCCCGCAGGGGGGGGGGGTTCAAATGAACAGGAACGTTCCTGAAGTTAAAGAAATGTTCGTTGCGATAGTTATTTTATTCGAAATAATTTATTTTTGATGTTTTGGTATAATGTGATAGATTTGTTATGATTAATAATTATTGCAATCATACAGTGTTTTATTTAATTATTTTTATTTCGTTTGTTTCAATTAGTGAAGCTTACAACTATATTATGTATATTATATAAGTTATAATTGTAATGAACAATACTAAAATTTAAACTATTTTCAGGCTTAGTACTCAACATGCCACGAAAATATATTCGTATAAGTAATCGCCAAAATTGGTCCGAGGAGAATATGGCGAAAGCAATTGATGAAGTTATTCAAGGAAATATGAGCTATAAGAAGGCATCTTTTGCTTATGATTTACCTCAGTCGACTCTTGAAGATCGTGTAAAAAAAGCCAAAATTGGATCTTCAGTAGAAGTAGCATCTAGAAAAGGTTAGGCCGACAAGATTTAATATAATTTATATAAATTATAGTATTTACTTTATTGTACTCCTAGCTTACTAGTGTTAAAATATTTGGTTTTAGGGATGGGAAACTTCAAATGTGTGTTCACCGAGAACCAAGATAGGGAACTTGTACAGAATATAAAGTTCATGGAGATCCGCTTGTTTGGTTTCACAACGAACGATGTAAGGCGTCTTGCTTACGAGCTAGCTGAGAAAAACGCACTCAAACATAATTTCAACCTCGAGGAGAAACTTGCAGGACCTGATTGGCTAAGTTGTTTTATGAGACGTCATCCTGATCTGTCACTCAAAAACCGGAAGCAACTTCAGCTGCACGGGCAATGGGGTTTAATAAAACCGCTGTTTCAAAATTTTATGAAATTCTGGCCAGCTGTTTTCAAACCTACAAATTCCAACCAGGACGTATCTATAACGTTGATGAAACGGGACTAACATCTGTGCCTAAAACACAGTCTAAAGTTTTGGCCCAGAAAGGCAGGAGGCAGGTTGTCGCTCTGACGTCAGCAGAGCGAGGACAATTGGTAACGGCGGAGCTTTGTTTCTCGGCAGCCGGACATTATGTTCCACCATTATTGATATTCCCAAGGTTAAGAATGAAGGAAGAACTTATCGAAGGTGCACCACCAGAGACAATTGCTATATGCCACCCTAGTGGTTGGATGCAAGCAGAAATATTTTTAGAATGGATGCAGCACTTTATCAGTAACGCAAAACCTTCGTAAGACGAACTAGTTCTTCTGTTGCTCGATGGACATGCAACACACGTCAAAAACTAGGCAGTTATTGACATTGCTCGTGATAATGGGATCATAATACTTTGCTTTCCGCCACATTGTACCATAAGCTTCAGCCGTTAGACGTAAGCTTCATGACTCCTCTAAGCACTTTTTATGGACAGGAAGTGAAGACATGGCTCCTTAACCATCCAGGGAGAGTGGTAACGCAATATCAGATCGCCAAATTGTTTGGGTTGGCTTACATATGAGCAGCAACCATGCAAAATGCGATTTCCGGGTTTCAGAAGACCGGGATTTATCCACTAAATTCAAATACGTTCGGAGAAGAAGCATATGCTCCAGCAGACACAATAGAAAGAACTGCTGGAAAAGAGAGTGTAAATCCTGAAACAGATTGTGAGTCTCAACCTGGACCACCTTGTGAGCCTCAACCTGGACCTTCTTGTGAGCCTCAGGCTGGACAATCTTGTGAGCCTCAACCTGGACAATCTTGTGAGCCTCAACCTGGACAATCAGGTCTTGCAGCAACACCAAAGAAAGTTTCGTATAACTTTAGCGTTTCACCTCAAGATGTAATTCCAATTCCACACTGTGAAAGATATTTTCCAAACAGAAGAAGAGGCAAAACAGCCATCATTACAAGCTCCCCATACAGGAATGAACTGAGGGAAATGCAGAGAGGCCCTGCAAATAAACAAGTAAAAAGAAAATTGTTGACAAAACCCCGCAATCTGAAGCAAGAACAAAGTCGACATTCTAGTTCTTCGATGAGGATAAAAATGAAACACCATGTCTTCTCTGTGTAGAACCTTATTCTTCTACCAACAAGACAGATGAATGGGTTAGGTGTCTGAAATGTCAAAAATGGGCGCATGAAAGCTGTACCGAATGGGATAAAAATGAGCTGGACGAATTTGTATGTGTCCCATGCCTAAGAAGCAAAAAATTATAAGATCGGTTTTACCCCATGGCGTATCCGGTTATACCCCATAGCTGGGGCAGAACCGTTTTTTTCCATTGTTCTATATTTGTGGAGGTAGATAAAAAAAATCCTGAACACAGACATTTGTATAGTCAAATATTGTAATAAATACTATTGTCCTTCTCTGTACAAAATTTCAGATAAAATATTAATGTAACTATTTTTTATGAATTTTTCCCCTTAGCGTCCCGGTATTATCTCTACTTGCCCTACCAGTCCTGGTAGGTCTAAGTACCAGCAGACTGAAGTGCAGCTTGCAGGCGGTAAACAGCGAAGTATTTGCCCGGCACTGGTAGAAGATTATAAATCAATCCAATAGTGGCGGGGGCTAGCTGGATACAGCCCAAGGTTCCCATATTAGGAACGCCATAGCGTAAGTGTAAGTCTATTGCTTCCAGCAGTGGAACAGCATGATTCCAGCAAACGTAGAAGGGTCGAGCTGTGTTCTCAGTCCCACAGCGACTCTTGTCCTCCCTGCGCTGATAGAAGTGGCTCTAAATGAGTCACTTAGTTGAACAGTCGCCTAGAGCGTCCAAAACGAGAATATATGTCAGTAGTAAAGAAAACGATCAGCTGTACAGAGCGTCGAAAACAAGTGAGGCGCGCATGCGCAGCCATACAAGGGAGGGAGGGAAGAGAGAACCAGAAAGAGGGAAATTCACAGCGCATACAAGGCAGGAGAAATAGTTGCGCAGGCGCATACGAGAGGCTCGAAACAAATAGAAGAAATGATAATCAATTAGGCGATGAGAAAAGCATGCAATCAAGGATAAGAGTAAAATAGAAATTGATGTGTCACAACCATGCTTAGATCACAGTGACCTTGTGCGAGCTAATATCTCACATTAGTTCGGCACACCGCGTTGTCACCTAACTCTAATGTGTCACCTCAAAAACTTAATAATATTGAATCTTTACCTGGGGTTTCCAACCTAAAAAAATTACCTACTACCCCCACAAAAGTTTTCAAGCCCTCACAATCCTCGAGTAGTAAGCTAGAAACTGAACTAACTCCACGAAAAATCAAACTAAGAAAAACTATACGTAGCCAGAAAAACTTACTTTCTTTAAAAAAGAGCTTCAATAAGTATATTAAAAAACACCAATCAGATAATCTCGGGAAAACACGCGGCCCTAATGAAAAAAAAAATTCCCTCCTACAGCCGTAACATTTTTAGCAATGCAATTTCAGCATACTGCAAATAACTCTTACACTAAAGACGAGAAACAGTTTGCGTTATCTTGTTATTATAAATCTCCGGCACTCTACGTGCATTTGAAAGAAATGGGACTTAAACTTCCGATTGTTTCTTCTATTTCCGCTTGGATAAATTCAATTCCAAATAAAACAGGAACCAACGAAAAACTACTTAATCAACTTGCCATGAAAGTGGAAAGCATATCTGATCCTCTTGAAAAACATGTTGTTTTGACGTTTGACGAGATGAGTATCAGAATGTACAGTACAATCAAAAGAACAACAGGATTGAAGGAATTCAAGATCTTGGGTCACAGGCCCGTATGCAAGAACGAGTAGGAGTAAAGGCGGAGAAGGAGTAAAGGCGGAGGACGGTTGATTTGCTTGCTAGGACGAGCGCGCGTGCGCGCTCTTGAGTAATTCTCAAGCGCGCGGGCGCGTGCTTGAGTAATTCCAAAGGTTGGTCCCGACCAGCCTTCTGCTTTACTCCTATCCCTTATACATAGGTTTACTCCTATCCCTTATACACAGGGCTACCCCAGCGCGGCGCGCATGAGCAATAGATATGTCAAACATCTGTTATTTTGTTTTGTGTTGTCAAGAAAATATGGCGCTACATGACTACCGGATTGTCACGTATTTAGACGTTATCGACGACTATTTTGAAGAAGAGGCTAATAAAGTTGTTGTGATTTAACGGAGGCATGTTAGGGATTTCCAGGATACCTGTTAGGCTTATTCTTACGAACAATTTCGTAAAATATTTTCTATTTTAGAAGGAAGTTGCATGACAAGATAACTTCCCTACGTTGAAAATTGACAATCCCGAAACACAACGATGACTTCCACTGCTTCATTTACAACAAATGTTGACCACCCTTCAGTTTTATGCCACGGAATGCTTACAAGTAAGTTAATACCAAATTATAAATATACTTTTTTTTAAGGTTATATTATTTATTATTACTAAACTTACAAAAAACATTGTTATTAACTTTTTTTTTTAAGAATGAACAACTAATTTAAATTTTTGGATTGAATACATTAATAAATTTTCATGTTTGTTTTTGTAATGTGTTATATACTGATGCTAAATTAATCTTAACTAAGTTTAATTAATATTAGGACTTGTATTATTTACTGACAACATATTTCTTCCATTGTTTTTAATTATGTAATTGAAGCAAATAGGCTAATTGATTGTTTTGTGACATACAGTAGCTATTGGGATTTTGGTTGATATTTAATATTGATTTTTTGTATATATATAAAATCCAAAATAACCTTACCTCTAAAAAAATCACAGTAGGCCTAGGTCGGACTACAGACTTATCTATTCTTATAATTTTTTAAAATTGGCTAGTAACTTTGTTCTTCCATTTTTAGGTTGTTGGCGGAGAAATGTAGGCCTACAATGTTGACCAGTCAACGGTATCGCGTGTTGTTAAGAAAATATCAATTTGGTTGGCCCAAAACATGCAACATGTGGTGTGGTTTCCCACCACAGAAGCTGAACTGGGAGCTGTGCGAATGCTGTTCTATGACTAGGCCAACTTCCCTGGAGTTTCATATCGAAGAGGCTGCACCCACATCCCTGTCCAGAGCCCCGGGGGTCCATCTGAGAGTCTGGGCTTCACCACATGGACTATTACAGTTGGAACCTTATTAAAATCATTGTGGCGGGCGAATCAAAACATCGGTAATGTTACTATATATAGCTGGTTTCATGTTCCGTTAGAAACAGACTTCTTGTATCAACACACGTACCAAATGTGGACATCCATTATCTTGACCTTACAGACCTCTAATGAAATGGAGAATGGTGGAAACTAGCAGGTTATCACTGCTCATTTTGATGCTAAATGTATGTCCCAAGGAGAGAGAGGAAACTATTATTTTCGTTCTACTCAGCAGAGTAGATTTTTAATCCCTTTATGCTAAGGTGGATGTATTGTTACGTAAATTCAACTTTAAATTCTTACATTTTAAACTTACTAATAAGAAATCCACACACAATTAGTTGTACGATCTTTATCACCGATCATATACACAATCTTGTCGATTTAGCACTGTCGTACTATCTGGTCAGGTTATATGCATACATACTGATCACACTGTTTCTGGGATGAGGAAGTTTGGATTAAATAGTGTATACACATTTGCAAGGAAAAAGGGAAAAAACCATTTACAAAAGACCACCCTCGTTAGACTTGCCTGGGATTCAAACCATGATCTCCCTATCTTCAGCAGTATAGTTTTTTTGTGAGTTTGATATTTTAGACCATGTGGCCACAAAAGTGAATTATTTATTTTAGTGTTTATACTTGTACAATATCAAGACACAAACTTTACACAGACTGTAGTGGCGGGCCATGATACACTCTGTGCCAAGCATGACGAAACATAATACAAGCTGCTCTGACACTGATCGTTAGAGAGAACATAATATCATGTTTATATTATAAATATTGTGTGTTAAAAACCATGATGATTGTGGTCCTTGCCAATGAGGGCTAATAAATAATTTTGAAATCAACTGTTTTAATTTAATTTTACTGATACTGGAGTTGTAAACCTGGATGTTTTCCTGCCTCAGATTACAGGTACTGTAACCAAGCACGTTGACACCAAAGTACCATAGTAATAATAATAATGTATTAGAGATTTTTTTTAGCACTACATCTTACTACCCATTCGGGTTGTACGCCTAAATACTAATTACACTAGGTAATGTGTTGGGAATATGAAAGGTTGAATTTAGAGGAAGTGAACCCACACTTGTGTGGAGGGAGAGTGAAAAACTATTTAGGAAAATTCACCTCAGTTCACTCGACCGAGATTCGAACCTCAACTCTTCCTATCCTCTGTGGTCTAGCTCAACACAAAAGTAGCGTGTTAGCCAACTACACCACCGAGGTGGGTTTAATGTTGATCATGTTATATGATTTGTAACACATTTAGTGAATATGTTGTATGCAATATTGTTGAAGTTCAATTCAATATAATAGAAACGTAAACAAACCAAAATAATTTGGCCTTATACACTATTAAATTCCCACTTACTTTAATACTTACCAGGCAAATATTGGAAGAAGGCCTGATGATTCAAATAACATTTATTTAGAAAAGCTCATGGCTGCATCTCGTTATGCATTTATTTTATTGATAAAAATCGGTATAATATATTATTTAATAATGCTAAGTTCAGTGAAAGTGATTGACATTTCATAAAATATTTTTGATTTATTTAATTAAACTTATCTATGACATAATTGGACAGATTCTCCAGACAAAATTACAATTTATATAATATAACTCTTGTTACATTTCGCGGTATTCGCGGCAAGTGTTAATAGTTGCATATTAACCCCCACGTTGTGCCGCCATTTGCTATACTTCTCTTTTTATTGACGTATAATAGCCCCGTGATTGGAAGTCATTTGTTATATTTCTCCTCCCCACGTTAGAATGCTATTTGTTATATTACATAACAGAATCATTTAAGAGTCACTCCGTAAATCATCGTTTCTATTACGCAACTATGTGCTTTACTTATAATGCCTCGTTCCTTATCATTAGACTTTAATAAATGATAATATATCACATAAAGTTTGATATCTATTTATTCCTTAAATTGAAAACATATTGTTATTAATATTCTAATCGAAACACGATCATGTCGAGGGCCTAGCAACTTATAATCACCGATCGCTTAAAGCACGTCCATTCAAGACCACGACTGATTGCACAGTAAAATACGAAGTTTCAAAAAGTCACATATATCTGAGTTCAATAGAAGCTTCTCGAAGGAACCTTTCTAACGGTAAATTACACACCTACAAACTCAGAACAAAAATACCTATTGCGTGCGGAAGCTTCTCGAAGAGGAAATACTTTAAAAGATCTTAACTTGTCTGGATTACGTTAAAAGACGTTAACATTTCTTAAGTTTAGCTCCAGTAGATGCTGCCATCGTACCACGAGGCGCGAACTAACTAGTAAATAATTTAGAGGAAGACGTGATTTAAGCGCCACGTAATAGGTTGTAAAATTTAAATAAAGTAAAATATGTTTAATTATATGTAAAATATTTTTGAATATATGAATAATTAGAATGATAAATGGTCAATGCTTTCCAATATTCCTTAGGGTCAAATCTATTGCATTACACTCTAATAACTAAAATATAACTCGTCCCTTTTTTATGTTTCTATCTACCTTTTCTTTACCTTCTTCCAAATATAATATTAAAAATAATTTCTGAGTGTTGTTTGCGAGCCTATATTATTAAGACAAACTAGTGGATATATCTTTGGCTTGTGGTGCAAACAGATGCTCAAATTTGGACCTTGGGATGAAAAATAATAAACCACCATGCTAAGGAATGGAAATAATTATAATAATTTTTTCACAGTCAGTTTATTTTAAAAGATAAACACTAGAGATTGGCCAGACAAAAAAAATATATATAAATTGTCAAAATTTAATTTGCGATACTGAATTAAGATACCTGCAGTCCTTAGCAACAACATAAGTGGTTAACATAAAAACAGGAAATCAAGTACCCCAGAGACCCTCCAGAGCGGAAGTGAAAA
>JBCFYV010004284.1:0-19875 GCA_039000515.1 Timema cristinae | reverse complement strand
CCATTTCCCTTACTTGTCATTCTCCTTCTCTATTTTATATTTTCCATTTTTATATCTCATTTATGTTTAAAATATATCTATCTGTTCTTACGCTACAACATCACTAAGTTACCACAACCAAGCATTTTTCATTATCTTTGATTTTTTACGAAACTTCTAGAACATATCAGGAACCCAGTTCATATACACATGATTTTATAACACTCCCTAAGATCAGTTCCATTCTTCATGACAGACGGACTCATATTAATAAGGCGTTAACGGTAAATATGCTATTTCTTCCTTTGGTTTATATCCTTCATGTTAATTAACTTTTGAACAGTATAACTTTCATGTCTAATAATTCACACTGGATTGGGCCATAACTTGTTTTGATTTTTATTCTATAGCCTAATGATGGCGTCATTTGTTACGCCGAAACATGTCGCAGCAACTTTGAGCTGATTCATACCAGCTTGAAAAAAAGGAACAAGGGCATTCAAATCAGATAAGAATTCAATATTAAAAAATATAAACTTCAATTTATAATTTATTCTCCAATCTTTAACAAAATAGCAACCACAATATTATCAATTCACATGTTTCTTACTCATCTATTGACTTAAACTATTATGTTTTAATTTATTATTTTTAATATGTAATCTGTTATATGTATTTTATGTAAGATAGTCTTACTTTTATAATGTCATAATAGTTTTATTTTTATTTCATCTTCAATCTAGTCATATTTATCTAAGTCTTCCATACTCACATTTGTTACACTATATTTGTTAAACATCAAAGTTTCAATATTCATTGGTTGTATATTTATATTTTTATATTGAATTCAACTCTTGTATTTATATGTGTATGTGTTCACATTGGTAAATTACTTTTATATGATAGTAAAATGGTGGTCTATACAGCTTATGAGCTAGATGCCATCATGCTATTTTAAGACATTTGATTCACACGTTCGCCAAAAATATAAAGTGAGTCTGCTTGAGTAGTGCAGCAATTCATATGCTGTATGTTGACCCATGATGCAATGCAAAACAAACTTAAAACAGGTGATTATCAAAATGTTTTATTTTCTATTAGATAGACACATATTTTAGATCATTCTACAGATGGATGTTTTTAAATTATAACGCTGTGTCATGGCACAATCCAATACATCGATACACATGCTTTACATCAACAGGTTATTTCAAATTTCCTTGCAATGGCCAATGAAGCTGTCTGCTTGCTGTTAGCTCTATAGCGCATGTGCTATCACATTCACATATGCACTGATTTGAGATGGTTGGTTTTGAGATTTGATTGGTTCTCCTGTGCCAAAGATCTCAGGCAGAGCAGACAAAGTAGAAATAAGTTGAGCTTCAATAGAACAGCTCGCACCGATGAGACTGAAATTTTGTGATTGGATTTGAGCTCATCACGTGACCACGTTTCTGTTCTGCGCTTGTTTTTCAGCAAACATGTCAATTCATAGTAAGACTTAAAAAGTATTAAATTTAAATTCACCTAATATAGATATATGGAATATAATCAAAATCGTTATAGCAGTTCTAAAGTAAATTCACTTTATATGTGTGTTGCATTAGTTGTTTTTCTAGCACCGTGTCTTACTACCCGTTTGGGTTACATGGTTATGTACTAATTACGCTAGTGGTTTTAGGGGCTAGGAAGGTCATATTTAGAGGAAGTGTAACCACATTTGTGTGGAAAACAATTTTTGGAAAAACCATCCTAAGTCCATCCTTGATCTTTCCGTCATCAGCAGTCTAGTTTACTGCAAGAGTAGCGCGTTAACCTTGTGGCCACTAAGTTGAGTGTCGCTTTAGTTAAAGTGCCCTTAATACATAAATATATTCATCTGTATCAAGCAGCGATATATTATGGAACAATTAGTAGATATCAGATATCAGCATAGCTACTTAGGCACTACGGAAATGTAGATAAAAAAAGTTTGTTTTATATAGAATAAATACAACATTGATTTTTATTAGTATCACTAGACTATTAATATGATACTTCATATTTTACTAGGGAAAAGTGGTTTTAATAACAATACTCTAGATATTTTGTTCCAAATCTAAGTAAATTATAGTGTTTACATAATTATTTAATATGTTACCAATTTTTAAATATATATTTATACATATTTGGCACATTCACATTAGTCTACTACACATGCTGCATTGATGTAAATTTGTTATTATTTTATAAGTTTCATAAAGGCTGCCTTTAGTTATATTAAATTATTTAAATATTATCAGTCCAGTAATTTTAATTTAATAAGGCTGTCGATAAGGTATCTCTTAAGTATATTATTTTGTTTAACACACTGGCTACTAACACAATATAGGACAACATTTGGTTCCCCTTATTTTCTAATACATGTGTAGGTTTATTTGTGAGACACTATTTGCAATGTGACTTAACTTCTTATTAATAACCACTTTGATCAGGCATCTATCTGGGATTCAATTCAAGGAAAAATGAGTGGAGACCAGACAAGAGTACTTAACTTTAACTATGTTGTATTCAAACTTTGGCTTAACTGCTTCAGTGGGCACCTGAACAAATCTGTCAGTGTTGTCTGAGTTACTGGTCATGGGGTGATTTGGTTTCAAGTCTCAGGTGTAATGATGTGCTTTCCTGGATGGTTTATCATTCACTACTAATACAAATGTAGATAGTTTGGATGGGTGTTAAGACATGTCACAAAGACAAAACAAAAAGTTGTCTAGCTGTTGCTAAATGGACATGTACCATTTATTTAACCTGTAATGTAGCAAGCTTACCTTGCATTATTCCTCTATGTTATAGTTTATAAGATAGGGTCATTGTGTAGTCAGTCAAGGCAGGACTGCTATCTTTCAGGTTAAACTTAGTCCATATACCATATGATTTGTGACATCAAAGGCCAAAAAAAGCCATCTGCTATCAATACACAATGGCTCAAGTGACTTATGACTCAGACAACCTGTTGATATTTCACAAGGGGGTAGGCCAGCCCCTACAACAACCTTCACCCTTGGCTAGATTATTAATCATAATATAAATAATATAGTAAGTTTTTGGTTCAGCATCGCAAACTTTGGTTTTGAAATACAGTAGAACCCTGATAATTTAAACTAATTGGGACTGGGGGTGGTCAGGATTATCAATTATGTATTTTATACTATAAACAAGACAAATAGCATACAATACATTAAGGCACGATGTAACGAGTTACACGTAATATCAATGGGTCAACACTCACCAACCCGAGGGGCCCGCTCTCGGAAGACCAACACATGGCACAAAACACTATCGCCGACCTCCGCTGTCCGAAGAAATACCGAACAGACTGAGCGACGCGCCCAAGCCGACCAACAGCAAGGATCGAACACGTGTCCAGCCAGCCGAAGAAAGAAGAGAGTTCCGTGTCCGGCCACGCGTAGTGTCTGGGCGCTTCTACATTGTTCTCGGACCAACTCGCTCCTTCGATTGTTATGTTCTCCTACCTTCCAACTCCTTCGATCCTACCTCCACTCTGGGAACTATTTCTTGTATATATACGGCTACGCCGGGAACGTAAAGTCACTTACTACTCCACCATCTTGTGGATAAGAGGTGAGAACGGCAACCTAGGTCTTGGGAATTGTTGTCATTCATATCTAAATTTCAGTTTTGGCGTCATGGGGGGCACTCTAGTCAAAATTATCATTTTGGATCTTAAAACCTTATTATATTGTTAGTTGAACTTGCAATGCCATGCGCTTACTGCGGCATGTAGAGAGGCCATCGCCCTTCGTCACCCGCCTAAATTTGGGGTCCAAGCCCAAACCTTTTATTGTTAGCTATTTATGTAAATACTTGTTTATGGTTAGAGCACTCAGAGTTTGTCTGTGCGCCCCGGGTTCGAAACCCGTCTTGTAATTCACTTATTAGTCTAGTTGTATTTGAACTCAGCTTGATCTATAAGGTTAAATACTGAGAGTTGTTATGTTACTTAGTTTACCTTTACAGTTGAGGTTTATTGAATTGGTGTGACGCCATAGTAGTTACGAGCGTTATTAAATGTTAATCTTTAAACTAGGCTTGGTAACTGTTGCGCGGGGGTTACGATTATGCCTTACGTCTTATTCTGGAAATAATACCAGTAGGTTAAGCAACCAAGGAGCTAAGGTCCATAAAGTTGTGATCCCGAACTGTAAATTGTTGTTTGATGTCGAGCCCAACACATTTAGTGTTGTTTTTTAACTGTCCAAAGGAGGTTTCAAGGTTGTTTACTTATGTTATCCAATCGACTCCGATGGTTAACGGAGAGGTGCGCTTCACACACAGATTGTGCCTTCTCAATTATTGTACTGTTTTTTTTTTACAATAAAATACATTTTGTTCAACCAGGTAACATTCTTGCCTGATTTTCAGTCTTCCTCACCCTATAGTTATTAAGGGGGGGGGGGGGGGGGGGGGGGGTGTTTGCATCAGTATAATAATTGCCTTTAAACATTTTTTTTTTACCAATGTGGAGGATAAAGACGCAAAAAAGTTAGGCTGTGTGATATTCTGAAAGGTAAGAAATAAATTTATTAAGTGATAGTAATACAAAATTAACCAAACAAATTACTAATCAAAACAATTATTGCAGTGGGCTTTGCTCACCAAAATGTTCATTTTGAATAGCATTGCTTCCTCTTTTCTATATTTAATAGATCTGTATTTTGGCTTATTTTACTTAAGGTGTGTTCTGATTACAAAACGTTTGGACTATCAAGGTTCTAATGTATTCCTAGTGTTTAAATATTTTTCCTGTATTTATGTTTCAATTCTTTTTAATTTTTTGATTTGATCTTACTTACATATTCAAAGAAAGAATCAATTAAGTTAATCAGATTAAAACCTTTAAATTAAATAACCTTAAAAATATATTACTCGAGGGTAAATGATCAATTTTGGAAATATCTATCCAAGATGGATATCCTTACCATGATGCCGAGTTTGGATTGGTGGTTTACACTAAATTGCAAGGTATGAAGTTCAATTCTGATCAATGCACTTACGGTCATATTTTCATTATGAAGTTTTTGCTCCTTTCCTTAAGGAATGCATTTCCTAAAAACACTGTCTATTTATCTTGTTCCTTGAAAAAACTAGTTAATATTGCTAATTTCAAGCAAAATACCGCTAAAACATAATTATAATAGAAAAAGTAATAACAATGAGCTTTTAATCGGCAATCAGTATATCAATGGCTGCAAGACCAGTTTCTTTGGGGGTGTTCATTTTAAACTAGTAATGTTCTATCAAACTCTTCTGAGAATCCAGGTAAAGGGGAATGTTGAAGGACACGACAATGCATGAGCAGGGAAAGTAACAGTGTTGGAATTGAAGAGTGGGGAAAGCTAGGTTAGTCGTTTGGTGAAAGACGTTTTTTAACACTGTCTCATCCATTCCCTACATTATTATTATTAGCACCGCGTCTTACTACCCGTTTGGGTTATACGCACTTACGCTAATGTGTAATGGTAGGGTGATTGTGAGATGAAATGAAGGACCTACAGTTTTAACGTGGAATCCGAACCACAGTGGCAGCCTGGCATTCCACACATTCACAAGATGTCTTGTCAGAGGTGTAGGAAGGGTTTGGAAATCAGATAAATCTGTGCCGGGACCGAGGATTGAACCCCGGCCGCCAGAACATTCCCTACAATTGAGGGCTCTAAGCCAAGGGGAACAACCACATTTTAAATACATACATTTGTTCAATCAAACAACAATCTACCAGTTCAATTTGTTCGTATAATATGTGGGATGCTGTTGCACAAACTGTAAATGTTCAAAATATAAAGTGTTGCTAAAAGTTAAAAAGCTTGAGGACATCAAGGTTTATACTCTGAGAGGGTTCTACATAATTAGAGTTGAATGGTCAGATATGATTAAAAAAATATGTCTTTGGTTAAAGTGCTAACCTCAGGACTTGATGGGCGTGGGTGATTTTTCTTGAGCGAAAAAAAAAGTAACCCAACTTCCTTTGGAGGAAAAGTAAAGCTTTCGGTCCCATATTAATTGTGGCATGTAAAAGAACCATGAAGGTATGAAAACATACCTTTATCAGTAAAATTAGTAGGCCCTTTAGTTCTTGATCATAGAAATTCTTGTGCGCTGATAAAATCAGTCGGTTCAGTAAATGAACATTAAATACTGGAAGTCACGTGGGTTCTGCCAATTGTTAAGGATGGACTTAAAGAGGTGAACTGTATAAACAATATATATAGTGAGTGTTTTTGATGGTAGCATTGGTTCACCACATAAAATTTCAAACATATTTCGATTAACTCTATTATTATCAGATATGATACTCACAATGTAGAACCCAATTAATGAAATTGACTTTAGAATACTTAATAATAACTGGTGAAGATCTTTTGCTTTTATATGCATCTGAGGTTGAAGGACGACACCAGCTCTGTATTTTGAAAAGATTGAGCTAATCATAAAGGTTTTAACTGTTAATGCCAGTTGTGCATGACCATACATCCTTACCAGACCTTTTATTTTTCCAATTTGTACATTACACCTGGACGTATATAAACTTCATCTAATAATACATTTACAAATAATTCTTTGTCATCCAACATTTCTTTTTTCTTTTCCAAGTAGTCACATTGCTGTTTACTCAGTCCCAATGAGCCAGTACCTAATTTCATTTTATAAGAATCTAGATATTGATGGTGGGGAAGTGTCAAGAGATTGGTATTTCTTAGTCCGATGTAGCAGGCAGGATGAGTAACATCTAATGTGCAAGCCCCAAATAATTATCCTAGGTGAATAGCGAGGGTATTAATTTAGATTAAGGCTCAGTTGTTCCTCTAAATATCTTATTTTTATTTTAACGTTTTCTTCGGTTATTTCCAAGGTATGACACTTACTTAGAATATTTTGAGTTGTCTTTATGTAACATTTCATTGTTCACTACAACTTTCAACCCCATTTATCACCACTTTGTTTCCTGTTTCAAGAATGGTTACAAATATTTACAACAAGTTATAGGATTGTCATGTTCATTGCCTACCATTTTAAAAAGGTTTCTAATAATGTCTACACCTTTAATATCAATCATACTATCCAAACTTCGATTTACACTTACACAGAGAAAAATTGAAGGTGAACTTTCTGTGGTGGTATTTATTTTAACAAAGGCTATTTTATTTTCGTCATTTATGATTGTATATCCTAACTCTTGCTTATAGCGCTTTGAACAATTTGATTTAAACCATAGACATGTTTTATTTTATCTTTGGAAACCAGTTATTTTTATGTTTTTCAATAATTTAAATTTCCCTTTGTCACTCATCTGTTATTTTTCTCATTGTTGGTAAAACTTTTGATAAATATGCTGGCTAGTTGTTAAATACTATAGGAAATGATCTATCTATTAACTGAGGCCTCTCTCTTTTACACATTAATACTGTTCTGTCTGGCTGTGTTACTTTATCTTCCCTAATTATTTCACAATCAGTAAAATGTTCTTCACAAACCACATACATATTTGTGGGTACAAATTTATCTCTATAATAGCACAAGTCAATTTATCTTTCAAAAATATATCTTTAGGAAGCTTGAATACAGATTTTAAGTTAGCATTCTTCTTAGAGTCATAATGTGATCGGCATCTGGGCACACAACATCTGGAAGGCATGACTCCTATAACGCGTTTTAGTATAATATTATAGTGTAAAAGTAAACTATAATAAATTTTATACTAACACAAACACATACAACATTAGTCACAACAGTCCTTAACACTAGAACAAAACATAAAACTATGCAATATTATGTTTACACATGTGCAAACAGAGCAGAAGAATGCACTAAACGCTGTGTAGTCAAAGCAACGGGAATGATTGCTACCATGACATCACCTCTGTGATGGAGATAGAGAATGCAGGCCTGTTAGCTCTCTTAGGCCCTGCACATACTCAGGCATGAGAAATTGATATATTGAAAAAAAAAAAAAAAAATGCAAGAGGAAGATCAAGGATGGGATACATGAGTCAGATAGCAGAAAATGTTGACAAGAACAATTTTATGTTTATGGAAATTAACTCAATACTTTGCAATACTAAACAATTAAGGCACACAAACAAGACCACCTAAACGATTCTCCTTCATAAGAAGAATTGTGAACCAAGTTAAGGAAAAAAGGAGGGGTATATAAAATGGTGGTACCAACCTAACAATAGTATATTCCAGTACTAAATAGATTTGCCTATTTATTTCATTCTTATTCAATTCTACTACAACATAAAAAAAATATATATATATATTCTTCATGTACACTAAAATACATAAAACTAAGCTCAAATAGAAAAATATGTTACATAAAGTGAATAGATTTAAATTAAAAAAATATCCCAAAATACTCAAATTTGTTTCTAATCAAACTTTTTTTTATGAATGTCAGTACAGTGTTATTATTATTATTATTATTATTATTATTAGAGCCACGTCTTACTACTCGTTCGGGTTATACACACTTACGCTAATGTGTAATGGTAAGATGATTGTGAGATGAAATGGAGGACCTACAGTTTAACGTGGAATCCAAACCAGGGTGGAGGCCTGGCATTCCTCACATTCACAAGTTGTGATTAATATACGCCTTGTCAGAGGTGAAGGAAGTGTTTGACAATTAGATAAATCTGTGCCGGGATCGAGGATTGAACCTGGCAGTGTAGTGCTCATTTGTCTCCATGATTTAAAATGATTTAATTTTTGATGTTCTAATTTATCCAAACACCTTAGTGGGTCCTAGAATGAGCCCAAGGCCCTGGATCAGTTTTATCAATCAGAATAAGTCTGGTTAGGTGGTTGCCAGGGAGACAAATTCTGACTCCATTGAACTTCGGACAACTGTAGTCTGCTCACATGTACTCCACTAGCAGTGGCAACATAAAACTTGGAATAGGTACCCAAGAAATAAATACATCAACACTGTCATTGACTCAGTCTGCTTCAACCACCCATTAAATGACATCAAAGTTCTTCGACTAGAAGAGACCAACTTAAAGTTTTTCTTGAATATATCAAAGTATTCGTTTGAACCTATTCAAGCGTGCTTCTGTTGTATATCTCTGATACCTGATGTAGAAATTCACTGGTAAACTCAGGTAAGGGATAGTGTATGGAGTCACACATCAAACTAATGGCTAGTTACCAATATGTTTTTTTTTAATGGATTATGGACTCTGATGTAGTTGGCATTTCATGTGGTTTTGCCTCCATCAGTACCTTGAAAAGTTTTCAGTTCCATACAAAATTTCTTGAGAACCTACAAGGAGGCAGTTTGTCTGAGGAAAATATCAGTTTTATAGTTAATTTTTATACCAAGAAAGTTGTGCAGACTCAAAGATCCTTCAGCTAGAGTTCTGACATAGGGTATGCTTTTTTCATTCAACTTTAATTTTTTTCTTCATCTACATACATTAAAAGGTAGGGTTTGATGTCATTGAAGTCAAAATACAAGCATTTTTCATTATCAGGCAGCTCAAATCCAAGAGAGTTCACATATTTTTCCAGTTTAGTGTTCCACTCCCACGGCACCTGCTTCAGTCCATAAATGGTCCAATGTACTTTACAAACAAGGTTGCTATCAGTTACGAAGTCAGGTGGCTGCTTCATTTACACCTCTTCAGAAAGGTATCCTTGTAAGAATAAATGTTTTGTGCCCAACTGGATGGCCATTAAATTCTCTTTATTTATGATGGCAAGCACATCTCTTACAGTGGTTAAATGGGATGTGGGTGAGTATGTTTTGCTGTAATAAAACCCTCTATGTATGGAGCTATACCGCCAAACTTGCCTTGTACCTATTGAGTTGCCCAGTTTAATCTTACTTCATCTTGAAGACCCACTTGAAATTGATGGCTTGTTTCCTGGTTGGCAGCTCAGTAAGGGTCCATTAAGAAGTCATTTTTCATCAACTGCAACCATCCATATTTGCACATCATCTCTACCATGGGTGTCCCCAAAAGCTCCCGGAAAATTGTCAATAAATTAGTCAGTATCAAGAGCCAGTATGACATAGTCATTTATTCAGGGTGGAGTTATACCTTTGGCAGCCCAAGGCTCTATATAATTTGCCTAATAACAAACAACAGGAACAAGATTTTTTTTCAATAAAACATGTTAAGTAATTCAATAATATTTTAATTTGTTAACTGTACTGACAGTATTTCATACAGTTTTTTAATAGTAATGACAGATTTGGACATGAATATTAACTTATAAAAATCACAACGTCTAGATTTTTGACTAGCGAATGTATGAATATGATCATCATAAACTAAATATTTCAACAAGTCGGACACAATGCTTAGTACAGTAAGAGCATTAATCTATCCTCATTCATTTTTTATTGTTAATATATTTTGACTGGATGCAAACAAGAAAAAATGAGTTCTACAGAGCAATTTGTGACCAAAATACAAACACCTATATGAAGCGCAGTATCAACATTAGAGCACACGGCTTGTAGATCATGTTTTAAAAGCCACTCCAACAATTTTAGACTGGTTTTCAATGTCTCTGAACCAACCCTTAGGTTGACTTCTATATAGACAGAGGAATTTAAGAGTAATGTGCACGAAAGTGGGGGCATTCATCAACAAAGCTTTATTCAAGATAAGTTAAATAAATACTCTGAAGCACTATTGCTCTTTCCTTGACTTTGTCAAGTTAAGTCAGATCTGCCAGAATATTGAGAAATGAAAATTTATTATAGAATTGGTGATAAGCATCACATCTCTTATGAAGCTTGCAAAGAAGGGTATCGTTAATGAATAGAAAAGAGGCAAATCATAGATGTTCTCGACCCCCCATTTTAACTACTCCTGCAGACTAACTTGTACAAGGCTTGGTTTTTTTTATGCTTTGTATCTTTCTCCTATTCTTTTATCTGCAATATGCTCATTGCTTTCTATTTATAAAAATTAAATTTTTATCACAAGTTTAGCAAATTGGATTTATCAGTGAGTCATATAGCTCTACAGCAATGAATATGTCAATATACACACTTTTGAGTATTTTATTTATCAAACTTATATGATTCAGCCGAAAAACATAAAAACCATAATAAATGCCATTTACAACTGTCCATTCTTCATTTGTATTCTTCTCACTTCACATCTAATGCTTGGCTTCTGTTGGTGGTAGGTCTTCTTCAATAAGTAGAGCATCCAGGATTTGTTCCCAAATCTCATTAAAATTTCTGTAAAAGTCCACTCGCGAAGACAAACAAGTTGCTGAAAGACTTTTTACGATAGCATGATATTGGGCCTCTAGAATATTCCAACGGTGCACCCCCTAAAACTTGCCACCCTAGGCTGGAGCCTATTCAGCAGTTATGCTGATGTAATGTGAGATCTCAGTCTCATATGCAGAGGCTCAAGTTTCTCACCAGGGGCTCAAGTTATTCCTCCAGAATTAGGAATTTTTCTTCAGATATCATCTCAGATTTTCCTCCTGATGACTCCTCTTGCATCTCCCCCATAACAACTTCATTCAGAGTCCTGTATCTCAAGAGGATGTTTAACCAATGGCATCACTTTTGATTAATGAACTTTAATCATGTCTACGTGTGATTTTTTTGTTCCCGTGAACACAAAAACTGTATCCAATTGAGCGTAAACCAACAAAGTAGCACTTTTCGAGCGGTTGTCCAGTTTACTTTTAATAACTTGATTAGGTATTTGAAAATGTGTAAATCATCCCAAGCTTTAAGTTTGATCATATTCAACATTATTTCAACATACCACAGTTCTGCAAGAGCCAGGTTTTCAAGAGATTAAGTAAGTAATCTGTTTATCAGGTAGACCATAGTTTTAATGGCCTCTGTACAGTCTGACTTACCACGAAAAGAATGAAAGAGTACACAGAATGTATTTTTCTTTCCTTCTTTCCATTCCCATTCTTTCTGAGACACCATTCTGCAAACAGTTCATCTGATTTTAGAAATCAAATTGGATGCCCCCTTCTTAAAATAATCAAGCATTTCCTGTGGAACAAGTTCGCTGCCACTATCTGACCTAAAGTTACTTATCTTTAGGTTAGAGTGAGCTGTTGCTTTATGCAAATACTTCAAACTTAACCTTAAGAGAGTAAATTACCACTTTTGATAGTATTATACGGGCTTAATGGGCCCTATCTCGTCAGTGTATATGATATCCAAAGGACACCTAGCTCTAATGTGTGGTTTTGTGTGAGGGAGGTTGTGTGTTTAATCTGTTTGTAGGAGTCATACAAATCAGGGATCAATCCTGATTGATTTTGATTCCATCTACACTCCAACTTAAATTAACTAAACCATTTTTGAATATGTGGCCGAGCTTTTTGTTACATAAATCAGATGATGCTACACTGGATCTAGCCACACTAGAACATGCTTTTTTCATGAGGTGAAAGATACATTTTATATGGTTTACCAGATTTATTGGCAACAGCCACCTTTCTGAATGGTAGCATTCCCAATTTCTAACACAAATTCAAACTCATTAGCGTTCATTTTGCTAACCGAGAGATAATTAAATTGAAATCCTGGGACGATACATACAATTGTAAAGTTTGATAAAGTTTTTGCTTACTTTCATTAGTTACAGATGCATATATATATCTCCAACTGGGAACTTTTAAATTGATAGACGTCTCTTATTTTAGACCAAACTAATGTTTCTAATTAGTGATCATAAGTGCAGTGGCACCAGAGTCAAGCAACCACAGAGATCTAGCACAACAAGCCATCAAACTAAATCCATAATCACTAGCTTCAGATATATTTGCTTTACGTGTCAAAATCTTCTGCTGCTTCTTTACTTTTAATTCAGGAAAGTCTTAACATAAGTAACCGGATTTATGACTAAAAATAGTACTTATTATCTTTCTTTTCAATGCTTTGTTTACAATTTGGATAACATTTGACTGCAAAAGTTTTGGTTTTGTAACCTTTTGATAAGTAGCACTTAAGATCTTCTAGTTGGTGTTTGCTCTTCTATAGAGTAGATTTGTTTTTACAAGTACCAAGTTGAGATTATCAGTAGATAGAGTTTTGATGGCAGTGACAATAGCTTGATATTCTGATGGAATCATCAAGAGAGGATGGAAGACAACATCTAATCTTCGAGCTTAGCTCCTGATATTTTCAATTCCTGAATCGTTGCAATCAAACCGAATGAAATATTCTTCAAGAGTTTCTAAGAAGGATTAAATTTCACCCTTAACAAGGTTTTGAGTAATACAAGCAGATTAGTAATAACTCTGGGAGCACAATACAATACACAATACAAGAGGCTGACTTGAGATTCATTGTATAATCTGTCACTTACACTTGCAATTGAGTTTCTGAATTTTGTCCAGCATTTTCTCCTTTTTCGCCTTGATTTCAGAAGTATTAGTCAACACAATTTTCATCAAGTCCTGATAGTCATCTTGGACCAAGGAAAATAAACCAAGTTCATCTAGATAATAATAGTGGTAGGCAAGTGTCACAAACACACAGCAACGGGGTAGAGTTTTTACGTACTATTGCACACACTTGACTAATGACTTAACCCGTCCTAAAATCCACAAATTACAAGCCTGAGCCCATAACTTGTTCAGAGTACCTAGGTATATAGAGATAGTAAAACTCATTCAAGAATTCACAACTTTATAATTTAAATCAAGGCACATGAACCAGATTAGCTAGAGGACACATGTTTATATGAAGAATGGCAAACCAAGCTAAGGGGGGAAAAAAAGCAGTGGTACTGGCATTAGCATATTTTTGCACCATATATAATTGCCTATTTTAGGATTATAAAAGATTTAAAAGACTTGACTCAGGATAAGCAGAAGTGTAAAGGTGCAGTAAAACAATCGGAAAATTGATGACAACTGATGATATCTAACTTTCTGGCTGGTTAATTTTTAGGTTAAATGGTTTTAGTGATTTTGGTTTGAATAAATCATTGATTTTTTTCATCCAAGATTCAATTTAGGCCAAATAACTGTATGCCAACTTATTATAGATTATGTTTATGTTGTCTTAAAAAATTTAGTTATGATATGTTATTGATAGATGGTGTGATATTCACTTAGTTTCTACTATTGTTTCTAAATAAATATAGCCTTTGAAGTTGCTATAGCTGGTGATCAGTGAACTCTATAGTAAAGTAACAGGACATATAACTGTATACAAGATTTTAGAACTGGTATCCTCATGCTCATGCATAAAAGAGAGAAGAAAGTTTGCTTAATCTTCTATGACAGCATGTTTCGGTGCTACACCATCATCAAGTCTGAGGAAAACACAATGTAATTGTAAATAATATAAAGAGATATGACAATAAATTGTAAGGTTAATAAAGCTAAACATTAAGGCCACGGCCATGCTTGCGACCAGGTCGCAGTAGTGTCTTACATTGATTCTTACGAGGGTGGCCACACTTGGCGACCAGCGACAGCGACAAATTTTAAAATGCTTTCGTGAGCGTTTTTAGGTCGCAGCGACAAATACGTTCACCTTTATTTCTTATGGAGGTGGCCACACTTGAGTTCGGGTTGCATCATGTCACGAAACATTGGACACTTGTGTGGGTTTGCTTGCGTCACCTTAGGTTAAAATGTCAACCAATAAGGTGCTCGGGACCACACTATCACTCCTCCCCTAAGCATTTTTACTAACTTTCTTGCAACTCCCCAGGGTTTCCTGCCTGTATGGAGTTTGGACACTTGGTAGAGTACGGTACTTAGCAATGTTTAGGTAAGAACTTCTTAATTAGCATACATAAAATCATACAATATACAGTATACAAACTAACAATAGATTGAAATGCTTGGCAAGGGCGTGGAGTGCAAAGGTTGTTTCCAATTATAGTAATTAATTCCACTTTGTAAATAATATTTTTTTTAAATACCGTTAACATAGAGATAAATTGAATTTTATCATTTTATACGTGACACCAGAAACATTATTATCAAATAGGGGTGAGTTCTCAGGTTTTTAAGAGTGTCCATAAGTACGTCTCTGCATATTAATGAGGTGGACACCATATTATATATATTTACGTTTATTCTTCATATAACTATATACTACTATGTCTAATAACACATCTTCATGCCTTAGTGCCATAATATCTGGTCATAAAACGCGGCGACCAGGTCGCAAGTGTGACCAGTAACAATAAACATCATTCCACGCGACCTGGTTGCTGCGTCCAGGTCGCAAGCGTGGCTGTAGCCTAAAATGGAAATAGTTCTGAGAAGAAGAATAGAAGATATTATAGATAATATTAAAAAATAATCACTTAAATTAACAAGCTTATTTATGATAAGGATTATATTCTGTTAAATACATATTATAAGCAAGTTTGTGAAAATTTTTGAGGTCTTAAAAGAAAACTTTTAGTGGGATGATCAACAATAAGTAGCAAGTTACCAATACGAAGAAATAAAACTTAACAATTTAGAAATTTGATAGTGGTGATAGTGTAACAGAGTGTGCCATTTATATGATGAGGAAACGTTGACACATATATTAACGTTATTTTTGTCAAAAAATGTGGAGTTTAAATAAGATGAGGAAGATGAATTTAGGGTACTTATATTCTTTTATTATGATCTAAATAGGTTTTAATTACAACAGAGGGAAAGCAGGAATTGTTAGAACGGGGATTTTTTTTTAGTTTCGACATGTTGAGGTAGTTTTCTATCAACCGAACTAAAATATATATCATCAGGTATCTTATTGTAAATAGAAATAATAATGATTACTATACAGTATTAAAAAATTATAATTAACTTATGCATTCCATGAATGCCATGGTTGGTTCAGTGGTTCACACTGTTAACTCTAAGAATAGTGTTTTATTTGTGGGAATACAAAAAGTGCTTGGATGGCTATTAATGACTTATAAAATTGTGAAATTATTCTAAGAAAAACAAGAGGGCTAAGCTGGTATTTTGTAACAAACCCTTGTGCTTTAAGTATTCTATTGGAAGCCAATATGTTTTATTTTATTTTATAATTTACAGAAAACAGCAAAACATCTACTTCTTTGTTGATCCCATAGAAGCATTAGTAGACCTGTAAGCTCGTGAGTTCTTCTGGACACTCATGATATAAACCCATGCTATTCAACTTTTTTTATTTGCATAATCCTGGATATAATATCTATTCAGCTTTGTACCACCAAAATGAAACTAGCTACCCACATAAGAATCTCACAAAGGTAAGAAAGAGAAAGAAAGAGAAAAAGGAAGAGAAAGAAATGAGAGAAAGAGAGAAAGAAATGAGAGAAAAGAGAAAGAGATAGAAAAAGAGAGAAATAAAAAGAGAGGAAAAATGAGAGAAAAGTGAGAGGGAAAAAGAGGGAAATAAAGTAAAAAAGAAAGAGAGAAAAAGAAAAGCAGAAGAAAGACCAAGAGAGACAAAGAGAGAAGGTTTCTCATGGATTACATGTCCTTAAGTCTGGGTCTCTTGTGGCTGACCTTAAATTTGGCCCAGGTTGTTCTGTGTTTATAATAACATAATATATATTAAAAAAATCATAAGTAACCCCTAAGATGTCTTTGCGTACCCTAGGTTGAATACCACCGATTTGGAAAACACTAGGAGTAATGAGCAATATGATAATGGATTAAATGATACATATGGAACAAGCTAACATTCCACTTAAAGTTAATTTCCATGAATGCAGAAGAATGCGGAATGTGAAAGAGTCCTTGTTGAGCATAAGTAAAAATGAGAGAAAATTAGATATATATTATGGCACCATACAAACTGCTAGACAAGCTATAAAAAATTATTTGGAAAGATGGGTGGGTCAGTGGCCGACACGACTTGGACCAACTGCCAGACAAGCTCATGTATAGGAGTACAAAGTGATAGACAACCAAGCGATCGACACAAGAGAAAACACCTGTAAACAGACCAACTGCTAGACACGCAGAAATGACATGGACCAAGTGATTGACGCGAGCTGGACCATGTGAAAGACAAACTCCCATAATTATAAGAGGACAAAGTGATAGACAGCCTAGTGACCGACACGAAAGGATCAATTGCTCGACAAACATCGAGAAGAATCCAGTCAAGAGTGGCACAAGTGACAGACAAGTTATTTCAAAAGTTATAAACATGGCAGTAGTGGTTGAAATGACAGTTCTGGACCACTTTCTCCCTAAGGTTAACAATGATCAGCCAGATTGAATGGGTGGATCACTTTCTCCTCTAACCTAACCTAATCTAACCTTAACAGGCTCTTAATTAGACAACAGCATCTTATGTCCCTGTATTTGTCATTTTGCCCTTGCAGTCTCCCTCCTTCCTTGAGTCTAGATTCCAGCCTACATTCCCCACTCTCCTCCCAGCCTTTATCCCCTTCTCTTACCATGCCCGACAATCACTCCTCTCCCCTCCTCCCAGTCTCCTACCCCAAGCCTTGATCTGCACAACTTCCAGTCCCCATCCTGTACTCTTATCTCCTTTAAGCCAAACAACTTCCTGTATCCATCCTGAGCAAGAGGTAGTCGGCTCGATCATGACCGGGTTGATCCCATCCAGCTAGAATCCATTCTCTTACCAACAACCCCGCTTACCAGCCGGTCCTTAAACCTTTACAGATTAGATCTTGTACCTTAAATGATGTATCTATCATCTTAACACCCGCTCCTTGATACCTTAGATCTTGCACTTCAAACGATATGTCCTTCCTGTTTACCACACAACCATCAAAATATTCTGAAATGGTTTGAAGCGGTAAAAAATAATTATGCATCATTCTCCACCTGACACCTTAAATGTTGAGACCATTCATCGGGGTTTTGATCCCAGTTGGGTGGACTGAAGGCAGATAATCATTAATGGTTTTCCCCCTCTCACTCCATGAAAAATCGGATGCAGTTCCTCTAAATTCAACCTTACCCATCCCTAAACACATTAGCATAGTTAGCATTAGGCGTGTAACCCGAACGGGTGTAACTCTCTAATAGGATTAACGCGGTGCTAAAAATAAAAAATATGTAACACTAAATATACGGGCTAATATTAAAATTTCTTTTTAAAAAACAATAAAAATTTTTTTTACTGTCGTTTATTCCCGGTTACTAATTTCATACATTTTAAAAATTTTGTCAAATTTCAATTTTTAAAAAAGGGCCACAAAGGGAAATTTTTTACAATGGTTTTCAACTCTTTTTTCTAAAAAACGTGTGTATTTTTCAATTTATACCTATTCACCCTAATCTATTAATACAAAATTAATAGATCTTAAGGGGACCACGCCACTGTTTTTAAGTTGCACCACTTGCGAAATAATTGTGACGTTCAATTTGTGAAATTCTTTTATAAGGTCACTTTGGGTTTGAGTTATTTTCACCTACATTTTTACTTTAAAAACCCCACAAATATAGTAAAGAAGTGGGGGGTTAAGCTGAGGGGTTTGGGGGGGAAAAAAAATTATTTGAGGTAAACAAGGACAATCGGTATTGAATTAACTGTTCTTCACTTAGCCATTCTTAACTGGAGATATCAAAGTTTGTCGAGCAGTTGGTCCCTCGGTCGACCGCTTGGTTTCTATCACTTTGTACTCCTATACATGAGCTTGCTACAGTTGGTCCAAGTTGTGTCAGCCATTTGACCCACCCACCCTTTCCCTAATAAGGGTTTCATTTGCTACCATTTGGGCGTCTATCACATGGTCCAGCTTGTGGATCACGGGTCCACTTCTTTTATTGTTCTAGCATTGGCTGTCACCACTTTGTCCTCTCGGCAGCCACTTTGGGGGCTAGCACTTTACCTGCTCCCTATATTACACAAGCAAAAAAAGCAGCCCACTTAAAATATTATGGATCAAACAGGTTTTAGCTTTAAATACCCGTTATAAAATCTTGTTAAATAATTCTTGTTTGTCATGAAAGAATGCTTTAATTTGTTATTTAATAAGATATTAAAAAATTTCAAACATATTACAAAGGTCATTGAAGAGTTAACAATTTGATTTCACATCCCAAATTTTTTTAAATAACTGCAAAAACTCTTACTAAAAAAAAAAATGTGTAGAGATTTTACACTTTTTACTTTATTTTAAGGGGCCGGGCGATCAACTTTTTTTCCCGATTTTTTGTTTCAAAAGGGACAATCCCTAATCTTCATTTGGTTTTAATTTATTTAAATGTTTCAAATCTAATATGCAGTAAGATATTAAAAAACAAGATTTACATATTATTCTCATTATTTTTTTTCAAAATGGTTTTGATTGTACAAGTTTAAATAAAAACTTAATAATTTTTTTAGCACTGTTCTTACTACCTTTTGGGGTATACTTAAGTAGTAATGGGGAAGGGTTAATAAAGATAAAAAACCCACATTTGCATGGAGGGAAAGGGGAAAAACCATTTAGTAAAACTACCCCCAGCTCTGAATTAGGAAATACCTATGACTTGCCTGTGCTGTTTTGGGGAAAATTTTGAACTCAATAAATTTTTTTAAATTCATTTATTTTATTTTCAATCCTATATTTGCTTTTTTTGATGTACCATGGCTATACAACAAGGGGTCCATTTTTTTTTTGTTGTGATAACTTATTCACTATAATGTTAAAAAACTTATACTGGGACCAGCATCGAATTTTCACCCATTTTTATGATTAAAACATTTCCCGAATACAATTTATAAAAATAACGAGAGAATGAATACAATAACGCCTAGGCACTAAATTTTACAAAAAAACACAAAGAAAACACAACCTAAAATGCATTTCGTACAAAACAACACAAAGATAACTTGACTGAAAGTGCATTTTTGAAAAAAAAAAAACACAAAAAAGCATGACCAAAATGCATTGCTAAAAAAAAAGTAAAAAA
>JBCFYV010004283.1:0-22627 GCA_039000515.1 Timema cristinae | reverse complement strand
AACAAATGAAAATATTTCTCAACTCCCCCTCATTTTCGCATGAAAGCAAGAAGAACTTAGCATTAAAATCTTTTTTAGTTTATCAAAAATTTCATATGAATGTTTATCCCCAAAATTTAAGGGTTAAAGAACGTAGAAATAGATTGAAAAAATATTTAAAAAATCACTTTTACTTTAAATAACTCTCATCAGCAAATTTTCATACCTTTTTGAAAACGGGTATGATAAAAGCCTTTTATAATATCTGTCATACCTTCAAGTTCCAACACATAACATAGACCCGATAGACATAAGTATAATATAAAATCATTATAATTTTCACTCTTTAAATACATATGAAAATAAAATTTGGGGATGAAATAGTTGAAATTATTATTACTAAATAAAAACACCTTTTTTCTCCAAATTATAATTTCTATACCGATATTTACTGTTATAGATAATTTTCTTTTGATACTTGTACAGTATAGATAATTTTCTTTTGATACTAGATAGTATCGATACTTTTATTTCGATACCACATCCCTCTCTCTCTCTTAAGCTAGCTCTATCCAGACTACCTCATTACACCCTCATATTAAACTGGCCCATTCCATTCTGGTATAAGTAGATAGATATCCTGCATTTAGTGTGGCACCGCACTTGAGGAGTACTCAATCTGACCACTAAACTGGACCTAAGTTCATCTTGTAATATTTAAAAAGATCAAATTACAACCACACATAGCTGAAATGTTTGCATTAATGAGCTGGGTTATATTAACAAAACTTCTAACCATTTAATATAAAATAATGAGTCCCCGACTGTGTGATGGTCTTCGTCTAGTTAAGTTTACGGCGTTAAACACCCACTCATGACGTACCCACTGTTCCGATGAAACTATATCCATCTATATCTGATAGATAAAACCTTTAAACTTGATTCATTCCAGACCGTAAAGTTGCTCCGGTTGGACAACATAGCTACATTCGGTACCGTCTATTTTCTAGGCAATGGTCCAGGGTTTGATTGCCAACAAGGGTAAAATTAGTTTTTCTCTTACAAAGTGGAGATTTGACTGTTGCGTGTATATTTACTCTCAATTCACTCTTCCTCATTGGTACTCCTTGTAAATTATACAGATAGCGTGGATGGGTAGTAAGACTTGTAGTACAAAGAGACGAGCTAACTATAATCATTCTACAGTAAGTTTGTTGGTATAAATGATTGTGACGTTTTTATAACACATCTCTTTGTAAACTCTGATTTTGTTTAGAAGAACAGTAGAGAAGGTGACTGGTGGTCTAGGGGTAAGGTGTCGGACTTCTGAGCTGGGGTCCGGTGTTCAATCCTCGGTCCCGGCACAGATTTATCTTATTCCCAAACCCTTCCTTCAACCTCTGACAAGACGTGTATTAATCACAACTTGTGAATGTGGGAATGCCAGGCCTCCACCGTGGTTCGGATTCCACGTAAAACTGTAAGTCCTCCATTTCATCTCACAATCGCCTACCATTACACATTAGGTAAGTGCGTATAACCCGAACGGGTAGTAAGACAGCGGTGCTAATAATAATAATAATAATAATATACGCACTTACGCTAATGTGTAATGGTAGGGCGATTGTGAGATGAAATGAAGGACCTACTGTTTAACGTGGAATCCGAACCACGGTGGTGGCCTGGCATTAATAATAATAATAATAATAATTAATAATAAGATAACAGTAGATAAAATTCAAACACATTTCTTTGTGGTCACCATTGCTAATATTTAACTATATTATTTGTGTTATTCTATAGATATTGATGATATCTATAAAAGTTACTGCTGCATACAACATGACTTGATGTATGAATATATATAAAATTGGTTTAGTAACGTTAGTAACTAATTTCTACTGTTTTCCTACCAAAATCGTTCTATAGCTGGGTTAATTATGTGGTATGCGGCACAGTATAAACTGCTTTCCACCGCTACGAAGGGATAAAAAATAAAACAAAGAGCTCGGAATGTTTAACTTCCAAGGCTTCCTTCATTCAGCCTGGGGTGGGGATTGTGGGGGGTGGAAGGGAGAGGTGTTTTATAGTCGGTTCACCTCAGAACGAACCTAAGCCGACAGTTCAAAAAGTCATTAGATCCACTTTCCATGCCCATGTCATTTGCTCTGCAGCTGTCGCCTTTGTGACAGATGGTGCCTGCTTAGTAATGTGTTGGCTATCCATTTGAATTAATTTTGATGCCATCTTGAAGGCTCTTTCTATGGTGATACTATAGTGATGGTTATTTTATATATTACTTCCATCAGGGGTGGGAAAAAAAACTCTGGCATTCAACTCTATTTTTCCAAAGACGTAAGTTGACAGTTTTACAAAAAAAAAGGAACGTAATAAAGAAATGATATGGTATACGTTTCTCTTTTTGGAACACGTAAAGGGACAAAGCCGTATGGTCTAACGCGCTACTCTAATTTAAGACTAGGCTGTTTGAAGATAGGGATATTGGGGCTTGATCCGGTTGGGTGCACCAAGGGTGATAAATTGCTCTCCCTCTACGCAAATGCGGGTGAACTTCTTCCAAATTAAGCCTTCCTAATCCCCAGCACATTAGTACCTAGGCATATAGCCCGAACGGAAAAACCCAAAAAGCATGTAGGTCCAGTTTACACTTAAAGGAACAGTGAACTTGGTAGAAACTAGCCCTATTCACGTCAATACAAAGTTGGCATGTTTTTGTTTTTGACAGTTTAGAGGCCAACCTCATTACTATGTTTTTAGTTTATAAATATTTCAGTTCAATGAATTTAAGTGGTTAGATCGAAGGTATTCAGACAACGGTCCACTGACTTTTGTTTTTGTAGCATTCAAATTAATTTAACAAAATTTCATGCGAGTTAAATAGAGGTCCAGGTATTTTTTCCCCTTTAGATTCTTTATAAAATTTTTTTGTTGAAAAAAAAAATGTTCAAATAAATTTTAGTGAACATAATTTAGAAGATATGACCAAACATATAAACTTTGGCTTGAAAAGTTTTTCCTCGACACCCCCTCGATGGCGTAGTTGGCTAACGCGCTTGTCGTATTGAGCTCGACTTCTGAGGACGGGAGATCGAGGTTCGAATCTCGGTCGGCTGAACTGGGGTGGTTTTCCCTAAATGGCTCTCCACTGTCCTCCACGCAAATGCGGGCTCACTTCCTCTAATTCAACCTTTCCAATTCCTAATCCATTAGTGTAATTGGTACTAAAAGCGTATAACCCGAACGGGTAGCAAGACGCGTGCTAATATTATTAATTTTTTTTCCTCGACAAAAATAAAGGTACCGATTTTATACTTATCTATAAATTAATAAAATCGTATACATGTTGCCTTAAAGTTTTTTCAACGTTTAAAAATATGGCCTGCCCCTGTGGCGTGCCCCCTAATTCTCATTTGTCTGGTTTGCCGTTGACAAAGAGGGTTTATGTTTTACACCCACTAGTGAAACTACCCGTTTCATGAATTGGGCAAATTTTCTGTTCATTCCATGAACTTACTGCTTCGCTTGAACATTTCTTCAACAACTGGGCAAAAATTTTTATCAACTCTTGCCCATTTTTGATCTGAAACTTACTATACTTTCTACTAGAAACTTAGATAAAAACACTTTTTAATACTTATATTTTTAGCACCACGTCTTACTACCCGTTCGGGCTTTACGTTTAAGTACTAATTACGCTAATGGGTTAGGAATGGGGAAGGTTGAATTTAGAGGAAGTGAACCCGCATTCGCGTAGAGGGAAAGTGGAAAACCATTTAGGAAAAACCACCCTCAGTTCACCCAAGTGCCATTTGAACCTCGATCTCCCCGTCCTCGGCAGTCTGGCTCAACAGAAACTAGTGCGTTAGCTAACTACGCCACCGGGGCGGTTTATCGTTCCATTCTGAAACGATTACAAGTTATATTAACTTAAAGACAAATCTGTTTCCGCTTGTCCTTTTCACAGACTGGTCAAAAACTAGTCTAGTTCATGAATTTAGTAATAATTTGCCCACTTCATGAGATAGCAAGCGCTGCCCAATTCATGGACTGGACAAAGTTATATTTGTCATTCGGTCCGTTAGCATTTATTTGCAAAGTAACTTGACCGTTGTGGAGCATTGTTTCTGGACACCCACACCCCTACACTCTTCCCCTCCATCCCACAACTCTACCATCCCTGGGAGTTTACCACGTCGGCTCTTCCCTTTTTGATTCGTGCTTACGTTCGATTGGTGACCTCGTGAAGAGTTCTGGCCACCGAAAATCCTCTTGTCATAGTGGCGTTAGACTGTAATATTTCCTGGCGCACTCACCCGGACATTTCTGTCGCACGGTTTTGTTTTCGTGAATATATATAGTCGTTGCGCTGGCAACGCGTTAGCCCTCTGACTATCCCCAAGCCCCCCTTTCCCCGCTGCTATTCCCCCCTATTCCTTCAGAGTCGAACCAAATGCACGCTGCTGTGAAACTATCGTGATTTTATACTCGTGCTGTCTTTCATGTCACTTTTCCCGTTTTCACATGGATTGTTTTTATTATTGGATTCACCGCATCTTGACACCCATTCGGAATATCCGCAATCATGGGGTAAAAACAAAGGGATAATTTAAATATGGTGACCCCATGGTATAAGGGGTAACACAATAGAGTAAAACTGCCCAAAGACTGGGAGATCGGGGATTGAATCCCCTCGAGTGTACTGAGGGTGATTTTTTTTCCCAAATGATTTTCCACGTAAATGAGGGTACACTTCCTAAAAATTTGACCTTCCTCATCCCTGGTTCATTGGCACAGTGCATATGCGTATAACCTGAACATGTATTAATACGTGGTGCTAAAAAAATATTTTGAGGTAGTTTATTCGAATTTACGCGGGGGAAAATGTGGAAACTCATTTAGGAAAAAAAAGGAAATCTTATTTCACCTGACCTGCACTCGAAAGCCTTGTCATAGGACTTACGTCTTTTTCTGTGTTCTCGCCGTTGCCTTTTTTGTTTTAGGTTTCTAAATAACGTCTACCGTGTTATCGCATTTGTTACACTGTGTAGGGGATGAGGATGGTAAAGTGGGGGGAATTTACATGAGAGCTATTTTAAAAATGTCTAGCCTCGGCAACGCACATGTTTTGTGGCTAAATTTTTCTCCCGGAGTCACATTTTTCCTTTCCATTTTACCACGTAAATGAGGATACAGAAGTGTAACCAAGAATTCATAGTCCACACATGACATGCGTACAAAGTTATCAAATCCACTTAGCAAATGTAGGTCATTCATTATTCCCATGTTGATGTTTAGCAAACAAAAACTTCAAACCTCCCACCGTTTCTTACGTTTTTTTTCTGCAAGAGTACACTTCCTGTCAAACAATAAATGAAGAATGGCAAGTAAGGCGATGTTATCCATGGCTAGAAATGTGTAGTGATTAAAAACTAGCGGAGGCACAGGATGTTGATCCAACAAGCTTTTTCCTCATGTGTTGTCTCCCAGCTTGTTACATGATAAACGAGGCTTAATAGGACAGTATTGAAACAGCGAAGAGGAAACAAAGAAGACAAGCTATGTGATAAACCTTCCCGAGTGCATCCGACTGATATTTGATTTACAGCCTACCGAGTCAGTCAGAAACAATAGCGCTGATCTATATTCAATGTTCATAAGAAAATCCCGTTTTGAAAATACAAACTTTACTATGGTCAACATTGAAACATTTTATTATATTATGAATGGTATTTAAGGAATTTACAAAGCCATAATTTTACCGGTTGTTCTTTATGGGTGCGAAACATGGCCTCTTACCTTAAATGACGAAAATAGATTTAGGTGTTCGAAAACAAGGTGCTTAGGAAGATATTTGGTCCCAAAAGGGATGAAGATAGTGGAGAGTGGAGGAGGCTACATAATGATGAGTTTCGCATACCTTGTACTCATCATCAGACATTGTTAGGGTAGTAAACTCTCGCAGGTTACGGTGGGCAGGTCATGAAGGGTGAAGGGGAGTATTGAGCCTCGTTCAAGGTATTTACTGGCAAACCCAATAGGAAGAGACCACCAGGGCCCAGATGCAGATGAGAGGAAAACATTTGGATAGACCTGAGAGAGTTTAGGGTGTAATGAGATAGACTGGATAGAATTAACTCAAGATAGGGATAGGGTGTAATGATATAGACTGGATAAATTAACTCAAGATAGGGATAGGGTGAAATGAGATAGACTGGATAGAATTAACTCAAGATAGGGATAGGGTGTAATGAGGTATGAAATGATAGAACTACTCAAGATATGGATAAGTGGCGTACTTTTGTGGTGCGGCAATGAACTTGCGAGTTTATAATGCAATTGAGTAATTGTATTGGTCATTAAAATAAAAAAGTCACATTTGCAGATAAATGACTTGACTTTTATTAAAATTGTTTTAGTAAATTTTGTAGCGGGTTAAATACTTTTCCTTCCTACCAAAATCCTATGATGGCATTAATTTGTGGTTAGGCTCTCATTTCCCCTTCTACTCATAATCAACTTTCAAGGTCGCCACAGTTAAAAAAAACAATTGTTTAACGTGAACTTTCTGAACCAACCGTTATACCAGCACACGACTTAATAACTAATTTAAAATCTACAACAGACAAACATCCAGCCCCCAGCCGTTAAATTTCATCAGTTTGAAAGGGGAAACACACTTTCCCACCAATAATAAAATTTTTCGACCATATAGGAATCGAGCCAAGGGCCTTAGCTAAGTAGAAACATGATAAACACTGAGATAAAGTGTTGGACTAGTCTACAGTCTAATTATAATGGGAGAGTTCTAATCTGATAGCTATCAAAGCTACTATATAAAACTTTCTCGTGTTCAAAAGCCTATTCACGTTATGTGTAGTAGTCGCTTTTGATAGACATCATAGATTCTTATAAAATAACAAAAATTTATTTGCTAGAATTTTATCATATTGGCCGCAATAAAAATATTTGTATTTCCTAAAGACCCTTACTATGAAAATTGGACTGTAGAACTGGGTCTGCCATAGACAGCTGGCATTAATTTTTTACCCATTTTTTTACCAGAAAGGTTGCAAGTTTACCTTCCATTATTCTTATATGGCGTAGCTTATAAAGTAAGGTAATTGTGTACCTCCACCAAGGTAAGACTGTGTAAACTGGGGAGTACGTGGTATTACAGGTTCTTCCCATGAATATCTGATTACAGATAACCCGAATGGAATCCCGGGTAGTGACTGGTTCTAAAATGATTAGTTCCCTAGTTATTGACAACTAGGGCCCCCTTCCCCGTAAAAAAATATTGTAAAGAATCCTGTAAAACAAAGCTTCAAATCATCCATCAGTCAATATAAAAACAAAACTTTTTTTTTACTTTTTTTTTTTAAAAAACAGTCCTACCATCACTGTATAGCCCCCTCCCTCTTTTTATCCTCCTTCCTATATTCATCTAATTCTTCTTCCCCCCCCCCTCGCCCTTCACCAACCCCACTTTCCTTCAACAACTTTTTTTTTCCAACGACCATATAATTTACTATCGACATTTTTATGAGGAATAAATTTAATTTTCAAAATAAAATATAGCCTATGCTACTCGCTGATAATGTAGCTTTATATTGGTGAAAAAATTTTT
This sequence comes from Timema cristinae, assembly GCA_039000515.1. NCBI lineage: Eukaryota > Metazoa > Arthropoda > Insecta > Phasmatodea > Timematidae > Timema > Timema cristinae. The sequence goes on along the minus strand of JBCFYV010004283.1, from coordinate 15,000 downwards.
AAATCGGTCCAGTAGTTTTTGAGTTTATCCATTACAAACAAAAAAAAATCAAATCTTTCCTCTTTATAATATTAGTATAGATAATGATTTGGAGGGTTTTGCCGCCGGAGGCAAGAAATCTTTTGTTTTTTGTTACTTTTAAAACCATCGAACATGGGTGTAGTGGTACAGGAACGCCGTCCCTGCACTGCTTTTCATGGACAAATATTAAAAAAAAATTTTTTTGTAAAATCTTAGACTATGCAATTCTAAGTTAACTAAATTGATTTATATAATTATTATGTTAAAACATTGATTTTCATACTATGAATCAATGCATTCTGTTGAAATTGACTGCGTTATATGCGAATTTTTGAAGTCGTAAGGGAAGTTGCGCTAAGAAAGTTTCTGCCTAATTAACCATTAAAAAATGTTCCAAATATCTTATAGAATTATTTATGTTTGTGATTTTTTTTTTTTGCCCATGGCGGCTGGGGACCTGGGGCCCCCCGGGACTTACCCACAAACCCCCCTCGGTGGCGTAGTTGGCTAACGCGCTTGTCGTGTTGAGCCCGACTGTGAGGACGGGGAGATCGAGGTTCGAATATCGGTCGGGTGAACGGGGGGTGGTTTTTACTAAAGGGTTTTCCACTCTTCCTCCACGCAAATGCGGGTTCACTTCCTTTAATTCAACCTTCCCAATTCATAATCCATTTAGTGAAATTTAGTACTTAAGCGTATAACCCGAACGGTTAGTAAGACGCGGTGCTAAAATAAATAATAATAAATAATAATAAATAATAATAACTTCCCCACAAACTTTTTTTGGGTGGTAGGGGGGGGGGGGGCTGTGGCCTTGCGTTCCGGCACTGCTAGATTTACAACTACACCCACTTTGCTGGCCTCATGGTCTATTAGACTAGATTGCCGATGACTGGGAAATCGGGTTTCGAATCCTTCTCTGGTGTGCTGAAGTTTTTTCCTTAACGTTTTCCCCTCTCACTCCACCTAAATGTTGGTAAACTTCCTCTAAATTTAAACCTTCCCCATTGCTCATATTTCGATCAGTGTAATCAGTACATAGTTGTATAACCTAAGCTGGTATTCGGTAGGTGATCCAGAGAGCAAGCAGCCTTCGGTCACGTGACCATCGTGTATCTCGCGGCTCTCCCCTAGACTATCTGTATGACCTGCGGCGCGCACAGCGAACTCCAGCGGGAAATCTAACAACTGTGGGGGGCGGGCTTAACTGTCAAGAGTTGTTTGGTTGGTTTGTAAACATGGTCGTGTTTGATTTGTTTCAGATCCTGTTCTGCACGTTAAAACACTCAAAAAGTGGACATGACCAAGCTGCTCGGAGGTCAAATAGGACTCGACGACTTCATATTCGTGCATAGGAAAGGTAACACATGCAAGATAAACATTGTTTGGTTTCCTTAGAGCGAGATTGCTCAATAGTTAGTACAGTATATTGTGGGAGTGACACCCCATTCGGCCACCAAAGTGAGTTACACAAAATATATATATATAACACGGTAATTTAATATTCATATTCATATTATTATTATTACCGCGTCTTACTACCGTTCGGGTTATACACACTTCGCTAATGTGTAATGGTAGGGTGATTGTGAGATGAAATGGAGGACCTACATTTTTAACGTGGGATCCGAACCACGGTGGAGGCCTGGCATTCCACACTTCACAAGATGTCTTGTCAGAGGTGAGGGAAGGGTTTGGTAATCAGATAAATCTTTGCCGGGACCGAGGATTGAACCCCGGCCCACCAGGACAAAAAGTCTGACACCTTACCCTAGACCCCCAGGTCAACCTACAATATTCATCTAGCTTTTCAATTATCTTATCTGATAAATAAAAGGGCATGCAGTGGTGACAATGGGACTAATTAATCACACGCGAGCGAGTGCTCTGCAGCATAGGAAACTAGTAAGGGGCCTATATTTCCTTTTACTTCGAAATTCACCTTCCTAAGCTTACAAACATTGTTCTAGTTGCCCTGGGGGTCTTGGGGAAAGTGCTCGTCTCGGGGGACTAATGTTCGTGGGTTTTAAACCCACCCGGAGTCGAGGGATTTCTCTTGAGTGATAAAAATCCGTAGCACAACTTCTTCGGAGGGAAGTAAAGCGTCGGTTCCATGTCAATTGTGGCATGCAAAAATATTATGGAAGGTTTTTGAAAATACTTTTTATATGATGGGTATAATCCCTCCTTTCAAAAAGTGCAGTTCAATACAGTAGCCCAAAAGGGTTCTTTGGGCTGACTGACAGCTCACAGCTGTCACTTCTGAAGTCAACATTTAGGTATATACCTTTAAAATTTTACCGTCAGAAATGACAGCTGTTAAAACATGTTTTTGCAGATCATATGGCTCAGAGTAGGGATACATAATTTGGTTGGTAACTTTTCAAAGCTTTTAGCTGTCAGTCAGCACCAAAGAAGCCATGGGACTACTGTACCTCAAATAAAAATACGTTGTTCTGGGTCCTCTTAAGTGTAATAGCTCATTAAAAAAAAAGAGTAGATTTTGATTACTAAGGTTACTCACACCGATGGACACGCCAGTAAAGGCGTCGGTTTAATTTACTCTTGTCACTGACGAGGAGATCAGAGTTCACATCCGTATGGGGACACTTGAGGTGTTTTTTTCCTAGAACAAAATTAAGGGTGGCAAATAATATAACTTTCTCATAATTGTAAAGATGCGGACAGTCCGTACGGATGGTAAGATGTGAAACGCGGATAGAAAGTGTTGGATTATAGATTAAATCCTATTTAAAAAAATAAAATGATATTGATTTTCTGCCATTGGTGATTTTATGCCAACGCTCCCCCTCGATGCTAGTTTGTTTACCAGGGATAGGTCTTTCGTAATAGTTCTGAAAAAACAGACTAAGGACTTTGCTAATAAATTTTCTACTCTTCACGTCTTCGTTTCCCTTTCGGTTTACACACATTTGTATATTCATTGCTCCAAAGGAACGGGAACGAGGAAATTAGAACTGTAGAGAAAATTTTGACCCACCCAAATTGTAAGGAGTGAAACTGGTATACCATTTATGAAAGAACACCTCCCAATACACTAGGCTGGGATTTGAACCCCGATCTCCTCATCAGCAGGCCAATCTAACACTAGAGTGACGCGTTAGAGCTTAGACCGTTTGAAGCATAGTAAGAGTCTTATCAAAAACTGCCTCAGATTTTTACTATATTTTTTGTGAAATTAATATTTTTTTTTTATCAAAGGGAAAAAGATTATTTTATAAAAAAAAAATCTACGTAGAATCAACCCAAAAAAATGATTTTGGAGAAATTTTCATCAATCTTCCTAGTTATAAAAAACATTTTATATTGGCGTTGTTTTAAGGTGAATGCTAAAAAATTTAATAACCATTAATTGTTTTGTTTTTTTAATCATAACATTATCTGAATAATTCCTAAAATAAAAGGGTTGTTTTAAAATATGAGCTTTTATTTTCCCACAAAATCATAGAATTTTTTAGCAGTTTAGATGTTCAAAGCACTTCAAAATGGCATAAGCCACCTTAAAGTAATTTTACCATGTATAGTTTGCTTTGTTTTAACTTTGTGTGAATCATCTATTGGAGTGGAGGGGGAGGGGGGTTGCATTAGTTAAGATAAAAAATAAAATGTTATCCCTTCAAGATCCTCTTTATCCCCTACTAATCGATAGATTCAATACCACAAAGTAATCGATTAGATACCAAATTGAAGGCAACCTGTGTTTGAAAAAATTTTACTTTTAACCCAAACATTTGCATTTTTTGTTTGTTTGAAACATCTTTTTTATAGGAATATATAGCATTAAATACACAGTTACATATTTTTTTTCGATAAGTGATCATTACTGAGGAAGAAGAATTTTAGAAGGAAAGGGTTTATTTCCATACTCATGGAGGGATAGTGGCAAACAATCCTGGTAAAATCCCCTGAATACACCAGGACGGGATTTGAACCTTTTCCTCTAACAATTGTTTTAAACTAGACCAGCGAGGTAACTTAACGTTTGTTGGTTTTTAATACTGAGTCGGAAATCTTTATTTTATAAATTCAAAGTGGGATGTAGGGGAGCGCGAGAAAGGGAAGTTTTTTTTGACAAAATAAATAAATACTGTGCTAATAAAAAATTTATTTTAATTTTCAACACATGGTAATCTCAACATTTATAATATTAGCACCGCTTTATTACTACCCGTTGGGTTTTATACGCTTTTTAAGTACAAATTCGCAAAATGGATTAGGAATTTGTTGAATTTATAAGAAGTAAACCGCATTTTTGTGTGGAGGGAAAGTGGAAAACCATAGGAAAAACCACCCCCAGTTCCCCCGACCGAGATTAAACCTCGATCATCCGTCCTCAGCAGTCGAGTCAACACATAAGGCTTAGCCAACTAACGCCACCGAGGCGGTAATTCAACAGTATAGTACGAGCATTTAGTAATAGTTTTTTCTCTTCGTTTAAAAGTTTTCAAAAAATTCTAAGACACCCTTGACAAAATTTAAATTTAAAAACTTTTAAAATATTATCACAAAAAGAAATTTAAATTTCATTTTTAACTGAAGCGTGTTTTTTTTCTGTCCAAAATATTTTTGATATAAAAACTGAAAAAGTCTCCCCTTAATTAACTCGCTTTCCCATCCCATCCCTCCAGATCCTCTAAATAACAGCCAAAGAAATTTTTAAAAAAATGTAAAAATGAGAGATTAATTTTGGGGGCCGTTATGAAACTCACCCATTTTAAAAATTACCATAAAATCAATACAGTAAAATATAAAAAGGGCTTTTTACTAACCGCGTCTTGCTATTCGCTCGGGCCTATAAGCATATGTACAATACGTTAATGAGTTAGGGATGGGAAGGTGAATGTAGAAAATGTGTTACCCGCATAAGCGTGTGAGAGAATGACCAAGGGAGGGGAGGCAGGTAGGCATTTTCACTCTTTTCTATTAAAAGTTTTTGTTCTAAAATAAACATTATTGGGGTAACATCCTTAACATTTTCGTTGTTATAAAAAAAATGACAAATCCAAATTTGACGTATTTATCAAATTTTAAGTTTTACTGGGTAAGTTCCTAAATTCTAGAAATCGACAGTAATTTTTTTAAAAAAAAACTTTTTTTTCCTAGATCCCCCCAAAAAAGCTTATTTTAAAACAAAAGATTTAACAAGAGTGAAAAAATTTTTTGTTCAATTTTTTTTTTTACAGAACTAATTGCTTTCTTTTAAAAATGTGGTTAAATACCCTTCTTTCTTTTCTTGAAAAAAAAAAACATCGCGTATTTAAATGGGACGGGTATGAGTCACAGAAATAGCCCGGGGCAGATGACCATACAAAGTTTGGATAATTGTAAGAGTCTAAGCAGCTGCTTACGCTGGATGCAGCATGATTAAACTCTGATAATATTTTAATGTAATATTCAATAATAGTAATCACCGAACCCCGGCAGTGGACTAGGGCATCAGTCGCGTATGCCTGACCAAGAGGTAGGGGGTCTAATTTTAGGTAGGGATGTACTAAAGTGGGGGGGTTATTTAGTAATTGTTGTCCCCTCCCCCCTTTACATAGCATTTATATTTTCTGAAATCCGACCTTCCAACCCCCACCCATCTAGTTAAATATAGGATGTCTGGAAATTTAGTAAAATACGGCGTACTTTGAAAAAGTAATATGTATCTTTTAAAAATTTTTACTTGCTTATAAAGCTGATTTTATTTTAAAAAAAACGTATTAAAAAGATAAGTTTTTGGAGTGAATGGAACGGAAACCCCAACCCCTAAAAAGATATTGGAGTAGATGGAACGAACCCCAACCCAAAAAAAAGATATTTGGGGTGAGATGGGAAAAATCCAACCCAAAAAAGATATTGGAGTGAGATGGAACGGAATCCCAACCCATAAAAAGATATTGGAGTGAGATGGAAGGGAAACCCCCAAAACCCATAAAAAATATTGGAGTGAATGGAAGGGAAAACCCCAACCCCATAAAAAATTTTGGGAGTAAGAGGGAAAAGGGAAATTTCCCAAACCCAAAAAAAATTTCGGGGGTTAGAGGGAAACCCGGAAAACCCCAAACCCCTAAAAATATTTTTGGGAGTGAGATGGAACGGAACCCCAAACCCAAAAAAAGATACGGAGTGAGATGGAACGGAACCCCAACCCCAAATAAAAAGATATTGGAGTAAGATGGAAGGGGAAATCCCAACCCATAAAAAATTTTCGGAGTGAGAGGGAAACGGAACCCCAACCCCCAAAAAAAAAAAGATATGGGAGTGAGATGGAATGGAAATTCCCAACCCAAAAAAAAGATTTTGGATTGAGAGGGAAAACGGAATCCCAACCCTTTAAAAAAAAATTTTGGAGTGAGTTTGGAACGGAACCCCAACCCCATAAAAAAATTGGAGTGAGAGGGAACGGAACCCCAAAACCCATAAAAAGATATTGGAGTGAGATGGAACGGAATCCCAACCCATAAAAAGATTTTTGGAGTAAGGGAAAAGGGAAATTTTCCCAACCCATAAAAAGATATTGGAGTGAGAGGGAAGGGGAACCCCAAACCCCAAAAAAAGATATTGGATTGAGATGGAAGGGAATCCCAACCCTAAAAAGATATTGGGGGAGAGGGAAAACGGAACCCCAAACCCCAAAAAAATTATTTTTTAAAATTTTAATTATTTGATTTAGAGGACCTTTGACACCAGGGAGGTCATTAGGGCAATAATAAAAAAAATTTTTTATAATGCAAGGGTTAAAAAAATACTTTTCAGGGGCCTAATATTTAAGGCGACTCTTGTGGTAAGACTGGCCTGCTGATGACTGGTATTCGAATCTCGGTTGGGTCTACTGGGGATGATTTTCCCAAAAAGGGTTACCATTTCTCCTTCCACTTCAAATTGGGGTAGAAACCCTTTTAAAGAAACTTCCTTAAAAACCAACCCTTTACCCCAAAAAGATTAACTATCAATGTCTTATATTTGAACAGGTGGGTAAGACGCGGTGAAAAAAAAAACAACAAAAAAAGAGATATATTTTCAAAAAAGGCCGTTCCTAAAAAGGGTTTAAATAATTCAAACTACCAACCTCCCCGCGCCCTATGGGCCTCCGTGCAAAGTGCTGACGATTTTTTAATTCACAAACACCAGTCCCGCAAGACGGCCATATTTTTAAGTTCTTGCGGGGTTTAAAATCCAAGGACATCATTTTTTACAGGGATAAAAATTTAAACACTCGACAATCCTGAAACTTAACTCACCGTTTCTCGTAAACTTTTGGACAATCACTTTAGTTTTTTCCCAAAAATGTGTTATAAAAACCTTAAAATACATTACTTATTATTAAAATTTCCCAAAATTCCAATTGGTTTGCTTTTAAAAAAAAATTTTTTCAAAATAAAAATAACTATCATGGGTTTTTTTACTGCAGACATTTTTTCCCACTTTGTGAAAATTTTTTCAAATTTGAGATAGATAAGTATTTTTAAGTGTTTGAAATGTTTCCTCAGGGAACTAAATTTATTTTTTAATATAAGACTCATCCAATAACACCAATACTTTTCACAGTTTAAATGTCTTTAGTTACAGCCCTTCACACGTGCTAGTTTTCGAAAAACTGAAGTTGTTAAAATAGACTGATTCCCCTCTTTTTCCCTTCGGTCAAATTTATTGACGATTATGCTTTAAAGGAAGCTCGACAAATTTTTTAATAATGGAAGAAAAAAAAAAGAGTTGGTTTTCCTTTGTAAACCAAATGCATCCCTTTCAAGATTTTCCCACCGACAAAGTGGGAAAAACATTAGTACGAGTAATCATTTTAAAAGGGGGAGGAAAAAGGGTAAAATTAGGAAAATAATATTTAAAAGGGTTTTATCATTTAAGGGGAAAAACATATAAGTCTACAGCCCTATGAAGGGGGATTTCAGTAAATAATAAAAAAATAAAATACCACGTAATTTTGTGAAAAACCAAAAACCCAGTGGGTTAAAAAATTTAAGTGGGTTTTAAAAGCCCAAAAGGTTTTTAAGGGGGCAAAATTGGTAAAAATAGATTTTCAATTTTTTTTAAAGAAGTATTACTAAATTAAATTTTCAGAAAATTTTAAAAAATTTAAAATTAAAATTTTTTTATTTATATTACCCCATATAAATATTTTTTACTGATAAATGCGGGTTTTCTAAAACCCCAATTTAACGTGGACTTTTAAAGACCCAAACTCGTTTTGGGTTTTCAAATTTAAAATTTTCAAAAACCCGTTCCTAGGCTTCCCCAAATTTGCTGAATATTATTAATAAATAGCATTTCCGGGAAAAGAACTTTGGGGCCCTTTAAAACATAAAAGGGAGGGGTATTAATGACCGACGAAATATTTTTGGGCAAAAATGCGCAGAAACGGGGTGGGGGGAAAAATTTCATTTTTTTCCCCCCCCTTTCCCCCAAATAATAAATAAAACTTTTAGATAATGTAAAGCTCTTGTTGGGGAAATTTCAAAGTTCAAAACTAAGGATCAAAAGTAAAAATAAAAAGGGGTTGGATACACGGTTTTGAAAAATCTTTATTTTGAAAAACACTACATTAGCTACTGCAGAAATGTTTTTCACGCGACGAAAAAAAAAAAAAAAACCCATCTTCGCCCACGAAAAGAGGCAAAACTAAAAACACCTGTCTCAGCTGAATCCCCACCCGAGAGTCTCAACAAACTTGAAAATTGCAAGTTTAGTTAGTGGGTTTTTTAGCTAGTAATGCATATAGGGCAAAGGTTTTATGGAAACTTTCTTTTAATTTTTGGTGTTCCATAATTTTTTAGTTAAAACAACATCATAAAATTTAAATTTTTTAAAATTTTTTTTGTGTGTATTAATTTTAATATTTGGCATAACTAAAATAAATCGAAAAAAGCATTAAAAGACTTTTTAAAATATTCATAAACCCCCGGGTTTTAAAACACACTTTACGCGTTTTCGCCATAACGCGATTAAGAAATAATAAAAAAAATGCAATTTGGGCGGCTGTCCCCCTGTGCGGTGGGACGGGCCTTTTACGGGGCACATTCCCGTAGGACAAATGGGGTTTCCGTACAGTTTGGGGTTAGGGGGGGTGGTATTTGGCAAACATTTTAAATGCAGGGCAAAGTTAAAAAAGTCCTTTATGAAAAGGGAACTTGAGAAAATATTTGGCCCAAAGGGTCTGCCCACCCATAAAAAGCACGGTTTTTTAAAAAAAAAAAAATATATATATATAATTAATATATATATTAAATATATAAAATTATATATAAAATAATTCAACATTTTTTGTTTTTTTTTTATTTTTGTAACAAATCTGGGGATCTTTCAAAAATTTTTATGGAATTTTTAAACCATGCAAAAATAGTTAATTTAAATTTTTTTCATTAAAATGTTTCCCTTTCAATTTCATTTTTAAAAAGGGAAAAAAAAAAATTATTTTAAAGGATTTATTTATTTTTTTTTGTACAACTAAGCTAGTGTGTTTGTTTATAACAATTATTTTAAAGAATAATTTCTTTTTTTTCCTTTTTGGGCAAATTTTTTTAATTTGGGGTTTGCCCTTCAATAATCACGACGATATTGAGCTCAACGACCCCCAAGTCGAACTCTAGTCAAAATACATGGTTTTAAATACAACTTTTCCTTCTGCCTATTTGTCAAGCTGAAAATAGTGCTTTATATGACATTACCCATTTACAAGCTAGTTATTTTGAAAAGCGTTGGCAAACCCTGTGTATGGGAAATGCAGGCGCAGTGGGGGGTAAACAAATCTCTGTGACCTTCTTGAGTCAAAGAAAATTAATACCAGGCTTGGATAAGAAGGGCCAATGTCCAATTATGAAAATTTGGTAATTAAATATAAACAATTAAACATTTTAATATATTCAGTAACTAAAATACCACAAAGTTTTCCTGCTGTGGAATAAAATAGTTGGCCCCTACTTATTCAATGAGAGTTTTACCGTGATACATTATTTTCAAAGAAAAAGCCATTTTTCCATACAAAAAGTTTTTGAATTGCCCTTATTTAACTGAGGCAGTAAAATATGTAAAATTCTTAAACCTTATCTTATATTCTTTTTGGTTTTTCATTCTTGAGCACTACACTTGTAAAAATAAGTGTTAATATTCAAAGTATAAAAAAAAACTACTGTACATTAAATTTTTTAATCCACTATTTAAAAAATAAAAATAAACATTCCGCTCATATAAACATAGTTATTTTAAAAAAAATTTTTGGTCTAAATGAAATTTTGGGAGACGTTCTCAGTAAATTTTTATATACTAGTTTTTTTTTTAACGGTCTGGATTTGACTCCCATTGGCCCCTTGAATAAGTTATTTTTCAAAAATTTAATAACGAATTTTTTTGGGTAGTCAAAAAGGAAAATGTTAAATTTATTTTATTAGTTGTTAAATGTGATTACTTTTAATTTGAACCCGTTGCATTCTCCAGTTTTGCCTCGTTTTGGGAAAAAATGTATCGAATCCGAACAATAAGTACCCCCGGGGATTCTTTTTTATATAATTAAAAATATGTGACCTTTTTGCTTTGAACAAAAAACAAAGGATTGTATAAATTTTGAGGTGGAAAGATTTTACAAAATATTATTTTATATCCTTGGGAAAAAAAAGTTTTTGAAAAAAGGGCGCAAAAGAAATCAAAGATATAATTGTTTATTTAAAATGTTTTTAGTAAAGGGGAAGTTTTTTTAAAGGGATGCATATTACTGGCGTTAGGCTATCTGTATCTTTAAAATTTAAGTACAATGGATGATAGCGATACTATTTTTTTTACTTAAAATAAATCAAAATTAAGATACAAATAAAAAATTTCTAAAATTTAAAAATGCAGCGATTATTTGATATTTCAAATACTTTTTTTTTTTTTAAAAAAAAACTCTTAGCTGAAAATAAATGTTAAACACTCGTAACGCACTTATTTTATTTCAAAAATCTTTGTGCCTTGACCCAGTTGTATCACGCAGTACTAAGTAATTTCAAAACCCAACAAGGGAATCGAACGTCAAATTCTAGGTGATTTAAATTTAGCATCAGTCTCAGTATAGACTTTAGCAAATTTTACCACGAATGAAGCCCTGATAAGTAAAATATATTTAAAACCATTTAAAAATTTAAAAACTTTTGTGTTCCCCATGCCATAAAGTAAAATAAGTATTGTACCCACCGCCTCTGTTGTATGGGTCAGATTTATGGCTTCAGATCCCGAATCCCCAAATTCGATCCCCAGTGTTTTCCAATTCTGTTGGAAGCAGTGGGGCTGAAAGGAACCAAAACAACCTGTGGGACAAAAGAGGAGATAATTGAATGAATAAGTACGCTTCATTAAAAACTGAGATAAATCTGGGGGCTTTGTGTAAACATGGCCCCCACTTTAAAATGTTGGCAAATACTTTGCCAACAACGGAGCCTTCGATTGGTAAAGCCTGCTTGCAGGGTGACACCAGGAGATATTTACTCAAGTTTTTAAAAATCTACCAAAAGGAAAAAAAAATTATTTTTTTTTGGAAAAATTTTGTAAATCCTATAGATTTTGAAAACGTAAAACCGTATTAAATAACAGATACCCACTTCAGTGGCTGAGTGGTTAAAGGTGCCCCTAGTGTTAAATTGGCCTGCTGATAGCGGGGCCTTGGGTGCAAATCCGGTCGAGTTATTGAGGGGTTTTTAAATTTTTTTTAAAAAAAAATTTTGGGGATAACCTCTCAAAAGCTTCTTTCTTTATTCCCCCCCCAATTAATTTTCATATATGGGGAAACATGAACAGGGAGTATGACGTGGTGATTCAGTAATAAAAAATAAATATATTTTATATCAAAATTGTTATAGCTTCGAAAAAGAAACTGCTTTTAAAAATTTTTTGCCCCCCTTAGCCCTTTTAAATTTTTAAAAAAAGCCAAAGCACAGTGGCCCAAATTTTCACATTAAATTTTTGTATTTTTTTTTTTTTACCTGTTATAATAAACTCAAATAAATGGTTCACAAAATCGTAGTACATACTCTCTCGTAAAGGGTTTTTTTTTATGTTAGTACAAAATCTTCAAAATAAAATTATCTCTATTTTTACCTAAATAAATTTTTTTTTTGATAAATAATGTAATTTTATTTATCACTACCCTCACCAGATATTTATTTGAAAAAATTTCAAAAGTTGTACAACAGCATTAACCTAGAGTCACGTGACACTTTGATATGCTAATTACTCAAAATGGGTACGGGTACAAAACTTTTTCTTTGTGGTACAAAACGGTACAGAACTAGTACAAAACTTTGGCATGAAAAAAATTCAAAAGTGGTTACATACAGCATTAAACCTGGAGTCCACCACGTTGATATGCTAATTACTCAAAACGGGTGCGGGTACAAAACTTTTCTTTGTGTTACAAAACGGTACAAAACTAGTACAAAACTTTGGCATCAAAAAGGTTCAAAATTCAAAAGGGGTACTACAGGTTAATGGACGTCTAGCTGACTGGACTGGATAGGCTAATTTTTCTGCTCGAGAGTGTGATTGTATCTTGACGTTATGTCTCCCCACGTTTAGTCAAACTTGTTCGCCTACACACTTTACGGTCCGGAACTACACTTCTTATCTCTATCAGTTCTTGGAAAAAGTTTGCTTGCTGCCTTACTGATTACCGGTCGCGGTCGCCAGTCTCCCAATTGTTTAAACAAACCAGTAATTCTGCAACCTGATGGCTTGAATCCACCAGTTTGTATAACTTTAGCAACGCCATCTATTTTGATAGCTGAAAGCTCAACACACCGCCAAGAGGGTAGGCAGGGCCTTAGTTTTTGATTCTCATGATTTTGATCATGAACACGAGCTTTTCAATTCAAGACATGACATCGTTGACATATAGCAAAATGTTGTATTTTAGGACGTAGACCAGGCAAATGTGGGATGAATTCCAAGGGCCGTCAAGAGAGCAAGAGCTTACCATCCCAGAGCCCTCAAGAGAGCAAGACCTTATCATCCCAGAGCCCTCAAGAGAGCAAGAGTTTACCATCCCAGAGCCCTCAAGAGAGCAAGATCTTAACATCCCAGAGCCCTCAAGAGGGCAAGATCTTACAATCCCAGAGCCCTCAAGAGGCCAAGAGCTACCATCCCAGATCCTCAAGAGGGCAAGAGCTTACCATCCCAGACCCTCAAAGAGGGCAAGACTTACTATCCCAGACCCTCAAGAGGGCAAGAGCTTACCATCCCAGAGCCCTCAAGAGAGCAAGAGTTTTCCATCCCAGAGCCCTCAAGAGAGCAAGATCTTACCATCCCAGAGCCCTCAAAAGAGCAAGATCTTACCATCCCAGAACCCTCAAGAGGGCAAGATCTTACAATCCCATAGCCCTCAAGAGGGCAAGAGCTTACCATCCCAGACCCCTCAAGAGGGCAAGAGCTTACCACCCAGACCCCTCAAGAGGGCAAGAGCTTACCATCCCAGACCCCTCAAGAGGGCAAGAGCTTACCGTCCCAGACCCCTCAAGAGGGTAAGAGCTTAAACCGTCCCAGACCCCTCAAGAGAACAATATCTTACCGTCCTCAGGCCCTCAAGAGCAATATCTTACCGTCTCAAGCCCTATTGAGGGGCAAGAGCTTACCGTCCCAGAGCCCTCTAGAGAGAAAAGATCTTGCCGCCCAAGGGCTGTAAAAGAGAGCAAGAGCTTACCGGTCCCAGAACCCTCAAGAGGGCAAGAGTTTTACCATCCCAGAGCCCTCAAGGAGGCAATATCTTACCGTCTCAGGGGCCCTCTAGAGAGCAATATCTTACCGTCTCAGAGCCTATAGAGGGCAAGAGCTTACCGTCCCAGAACCCTCAAGAGAGCAAGAGCTTACCGTCCCAGAGCCCTCAAGAGAGCAATATCTTACCATCCCATAGCCCTCAAGAGAGCAAGATCTTACCACAAAAGGGGCCGTCAAGAGGCAAGCAAGAGCTACCCGTCTCAGAGCCCTCAAGAGAGCAAGAGCCTACTGTTTCAGAGCTTTCCATAAAGCAAGAACCTTCCGTCCTTCAAGAAAGAAAGAGAGTGATAATCTAGATTTGCCAAATCCTGTTAATTTATCATGCGATTGAAGATTAACAGTAAGTATACCAGTTGCATGGTTTTACATTAGGTAAATTTATTAAAAATAAAATTTGTTTACAAATTTCAAGGGATTGAGGATTGACAAAAGGTGTAGGATACCTATTTGTATTGTACTCGTAAGATGAATCAATAAAAATGGCGTTCATTAACAAATTTTAGGTTTTTTATTTACTTTTTTAATTTGGAATAATCCCTCTCCCCCCCGTGGTAAATAAGTTCCCTTTACGAGTTTTCGTATTACGCGATTATTTATCAGAACCAATCACTTTGCGTAATGTGAGGAACAGCTGTATTAAATTTCCTTAGTATTTTTAAAAATCTCAAATGCTATCCCCTATAAAAGCACATGTATTTTTAACTCCCCCTCCCCCCAAAATAAATAAATTAAAACGTTCCTGCGTCACTGGTAGAATATATTATAAATATAGTGCACAAACAAAAGTAATCTCATATGAATAATAATAAATAATAATAATAAAATAATAATAATATTATTATTATTATTTTATTATAAAGTTAGTGATAGTAAATCAGGAAAATTAAATGTTGGAACGGAATGTACTGGCGCACAGAGCTATAGCCTTGGTGAGCTGAGTGTACGCAGCTCATAGAAAACATTCGCCACCCTGTATATCATCTTGCGAGAGGCAACGCCCGATTTGTCCCGGGAGACTCCTGCCAGTACCCGTCGTTTATTGTCGAAATCGTGTCCGCCCAAAATAAGACGTTGTATGGTCCGCCCTGCTGAAATAACATCCTTGGCAGTCGAATTAATTGATTATTACTGAAGTTATAGTATAACATCCTTTGTTTTGTTCATTTTTAAAATTTAAAATTAAAACTTTAAAAAAATTAATATCTACCCCAGGAAAAAATTTCG
>JBCFYV010004282.1:0-20819 GCA_039000515.1 Timema cristinae | reverse complement strand
CTGGTAAAAAGGGTTTGACCTGTGGTTTAATCCAGTGGAGTCCGGCGGTGGCAAAGGTGATAAAGAATAACTTGTTGGGAAGGATTTTCTTTTCTTGGGATTTGGAGTGAGGTGGATACATTTCCATTCCCCATCTGGGGCCGACAGTGGCGCCAGCGTTATTCTCTGGCTAGAAGGTTGACCTAGTCGGTTATCCCAGTGGCGTCCGGCCGTGACTAAGGTAGTAATGGCGTGAAATGAGCGATTGTGCATGAAAGTTGTACCGTGCGCCTTCGAGTAGGTAGTCCGTGTCCACCGGGCATTTTGGCATAGTGACTTTTTTTTTTTTTACTTATTATTATATGCTTATAACTAGTGGTGATTAATAAGAACTAGTGATGTTTAACTAAAACTAATGATAATTTTTTTTTATATATATATTTTTAATAAATTTTTGGTTTTTTAAGTTTTTTTTTTGTTTTATATATTTTTAATAAATTTTTGGTTTTTTTAATGTTTTTTTGTTGTCACTATGCCAGTCTAGGTTTTTTGTATTTCCTGGTGTCTTCTGGGTCGTAGCGTCCTAGTGTATCTTATGATTGTATTTGTGTGCGTGTCGCTTTGTTCGTTAAAACTTCTTGTTTCTGTCCCTGTATATTTTTGTAAGAGTCTGCTCTTTGTCATGGTGTGTTAGATCATCTATTCTGGTTGTAGCGGTTTGTGCCGGTTATAGTTCTGAGTATTTTGTTTTGAGTAGTTTGTAGTTTACTTAAGTAGGTTGCTGATGCGTAGCTCCACTCTTCAGGAGCTGGAGTCACTGGTCATCTTATAGTTCAAAAATATTGTTTCCTCTTCGGGTGATTGGCTGATTCGTGTGTTAAAACAGCAGGAACTTACAGTTACGCGTCAGTCTTGCTCACGCGTCCACCAGTGTGTATGTGTTCCCCTCCACATGGTGGTATGAGGGCAAAAATTGCCATGAAGCAATGCAAGGTTGTAAGGCTCTAATTGGTCAATAATTTTGTATCCTCGTCGGTGAATGGCAGGACCTTATAAAACAGCACGGATTTACCGTTATCGTCATTCTTGTTCCAGCATCCACCGAATGGGGATGTATTCCCCCTCCTGGTACATAAGGGCACAATATGCTGTGAATCCGCACTATACACCCGCTGTGGTTGCGTTTGTTGTTTTTTACACAACTTAACTCCCAAGCAAATTCTGGTACACATCCTCATTTACTTTAATCGCTTTGTCACCCGATTTCAAACAAAAGCACTACCTATGTGGGAGGAATCAGGCAGTGGTGGTCGAGTTTGTTGTTTTTTCCAACCTCACTCCCACGCAAATGCTGGTACAATCCTCATTTACTTTAATCGCCTTGTCATCTGTTTTCAAACAGAAGCCTTACCTAAGTGACAGGAATCAGGTTGTGGTCATATTTGTTATTTTTCTAAACTCCACTCCCACGCAAATGCTGGTACACATCTCACCCAGTCACACACACTACCGTACATACTCGGGCAGAAAACATTTGCACGGATGGAGAGTGGGAAGAACTATATCTTGCATGGTGGGCACGTGGCCCTAAATGTCAAGCCACCCGCTGATGGAGGTAGATCAGGGTTAAAATCCTTACTAGGGTGGTAATTATCCCTTTGTCAACAAAAAAAAGTTTATTTTGAACGAACGGTAATTACTAATAGATTAATGTTCGTAGAGTTTTTTCTGTTTTCGCTCCCACACATAATGCTGGTAACATCTAATATCTCTGTCAAATGATAAACAAACACTAATTACTATCGTGCCTGCTTCTTTAGACCATTGCTTTAAAATATTTTAATTTCAATCTTTTAGACAAGATACCCCCAGCAGACATATCGGGGTTCGAATCCATCCAGGGATGTTGCAATTTAAAAAAATCAAATTTAACCTTCCCAATTCATAGCCCGTTAGCGTAATTTTTGCTTAAGCTTCACGCTATGCGGGTGCACTTAACCTTGCATGACCTGCACCAGTGGACGCCGGTTAAATGTAAGGCTCATCTATCAATTTCTTGAGGTCGTAATGGGAATAGAGAAAGTGAAAATCTGAACACTTGAGATGGTTCCAGAGAGTCGTGTAGTTCACACTCCTCTTGAAGGCCATGAAGACAGTTGTCTGGCTGCTTCGTTTTGGTGGTTGTGCTCCGGGTGCAAATGACACTCAGAGCTCAAAGGTGTAGAGGGAGGGGTGAAAATATAAAGGTGTCTCCCTGACAGTCGAGGTAGAGAGCTCTTCATTAGATATCTGACGACCACCAGAGAAAGATGTGTGACCGCGTTCGTTGCCGCTATCGAGGAAGAAGTGCACAACGCGACGCCTGGGACTGTATGCTCATGCTAATAAACACTGACCCCAAAAAACCCACAACTACCTCAATCCTACTCAGGCATAAAAAAACAATGGGCCACACATAAAATCAATTGAACACACATTCAAAATCAAATGAGGGCACGCATACAAACAAAATGGGGAAAACATAAAAATCAAATGGGGAAAAAAATCAAATTGGGCATGGTCAAAGGTCATATGGTGCTGGAGTATCATACCCGCTACTTACAGTTCCTGTGAACCAAAAAATTCCCTTTGTGAAACTGTTCATTAATGTCAGTATGTATTGTCTGTAAGTTGTTAAAATCTCTTACACAAATAGGTAGCCATTTGGTATAGTTATACAGATACATAGTGGAAAAAACACGGAATGACTGTTTTAGAGTGTCGTGTATTAATGATAGTTTGAACTGTGGTGTGCTTTGACAAACATCAACAAAATTATCTCTAAATCGAAACACGTGCTCCAGTATTTAGATGTTGAAACTTCTGCTGCCTTTTGTGGCCTCCATAATTTGAAAGTGAGTTCAGAATATTGTGAAGGACATCTGAATTAAGTGCATCTCGCATTGACTTATACAAACATACCACGGTGATCTAGTTTGCTAGATTCATTTTGGAAATACCTGCAACTTTTATGAATAAGTCAGCAGTTCCTGATGCTGCCCCATCAACCTCTGATATGCGTTGGTCCACCTACTGCCATCGAGATATTTCCTTAAATCTTTTAAGAATGCTTGTTCTATAAAGTAATGACCCGAACATTATAAACAAATTTTCTCTCCAAACACTTCGGGCCACGTCCACTGGAATGCCATTGCCACAGCATACAAGGGTTTAATCCATGGTGACGACTGGATTCTGAAATTCAGTTGAACGACTTATGTTTCAACATAGCCACAGATTTTGAATTATCATAGAAGAATGGCATTAAAGTGCAGATAGGTGTATTTTTCACATAGACTCTCTCTGTTTACAAGGAAAGCTTGTAACTTACCCCCCTTTTTATCCCATGTAAAATAATAGACAGAGGTGAGCACAAGAGAGTTATAATTTTACTATCAAGAAACATAGTACAACTCAATGGGGGAGTAACAACTTAGGAATAACAATGATAACCATAAGCCAGAAGGGCTGCAAGGCACAAAGGACACCGCCAGGGCCTGAAGGCCTTACAACAATAATTAACTTCAGGCGGCTACTTACATACAAACGCCCCCAAAATGGCGTCCTTATAGAGCAGTATAAAGGCCTAACGAATTGGTCTCTAGATTAATAATAATAAAACATAACAAAAATAGTCAATCGACAACACGAGTAGAGAGACAACCCCTTTCATGATCCGTAACATAGAGTGAGTCAACAGCTCACGCCCTTAACTAAAGAATGACATGACACAATGCTAATATTTCACGTTGTAAAAGGTTAAGTGTACATAACAATGCCTAAAGGCTTTAAGAGCGAATAAGATGTCCTCAGAATATAAGTCCTGGGTGGACCGCGGCCCCACATATGACCAATACAAATAAATAAACACCAGTAAAACTACAATGAACTAGCCTAACATTAACACCTAACATGGCGTCCGTATAATATTAATTTCTCCACCGGCTTGCGGCCCCACATTTGACCAACCTTGGTAAGAAACAAGGAGGCAAATATAAATAATCCCCAAACATTTAAAGATACCTAAATTTTTCACAGAGGACCAAACATGAGTAAAGTAAACATTGCCTTAAGGGCTGACGTAATAGATTGTTACAAAAAAATATTAGACGCAGATATCAATTGAATTTTTAAAGAAGGTAGATTAAAACCAAATTGAATTTTGAATGTATCGTCGAGCCTACAAAGTTAAGCTATTTCCCTCGAAACCCCAGAGCGTAATGTGTGTCCATACACTGGGTCCCAACCATTATATACACTGTGATAAACATATATTCCCAGAGCGCGGAACAAGGGGGAGGGGTGTTCGAGAATGATCTCGATGACCAATAGACGTAGTTTGTGCGTTGAAATACAGTCCATAGAAGTTTTATCTGCAATGCGTTAGGGCGGCGCGCGCTGAATGACATCACTTGTTTCGTGTCCAATTGGGAGGAGAGGTTTGGGGGGGCAGCCCAACCACACGGTCAGCGACGAGATTCAAACCTAGGTTCAGTTGGCTATAGTGGTGATCAGTGTCTCGGGCGTATCGTAGAGGGGGTCAGGACGAGTCAACGTGGGCTGAGTTGGTGAGTGTTGTTATTTCTTCTATGTGACGGTTAACAAGGTTATAAGCTTACCCGATAAATATGGGGTTTCACCTGTCTCTAGAGTATTTTCTAACCAACATGATATTTCCTTCAAGTTTCCTGAAATGTATTTTGGTAACATTGCTGTGCGTTCTTGTAATGTATTTATTGGCTCCGGTTTTTTGGGTTGAGAAGGTAATCCGGTGCTACAGGAGCAATTTGTATCGGTAATGATGGAACTGATCTTTTTGGGATAAGTTCTGGAGCAAAGCCTGTGGTTTCTTAATACCTTAATTACCTGACCCCTTATGTTAAAAAAAGAGACATATCTTGTACCATGAAAATATTCATCACTTGTACTTGTTGGGTTGTAGTCAAGATTATCACGTGCAGCCATTGTTAACAACCCTTCCTAAGATCTGGTTGGCAAATTATTTTCTTTTCGGTGAGAACGTTGAATGGGAGCCTCACAAAATAAAAAATTATATTCTTTGCAATCAATCATAAGAAACAGACAGTCCAAGTTTGTTCATAATACCCACTAGTTATCTGCATCTTGTTTTGGAGTGTATGTTCATAGCTAGGTAAGTGGAAAGTTGAGGCTTTCGGTTGTATTTATGGTAGTTAGAGTCGTGTACCGAATTTTCTTTAATATTGAAAGCAATAATCTGACAGATTGAAAGTGCCGCCTGAGTCAGTTGGAAGTCACAATCGGTGTTACAGCCATATCATAATGTACAGTACTTTCTAGGGATATTGATAGTGCTGCTTGAGTCTGTTGGACGTCACAATCGGTGTTAAGCCATACCATAATGCACTTACTAGGGATAACAGTAAAGGATCGACTGATCCTTAACACAGTTCTCATAAAATTTGCCATTGAATATCTGGTGGCTTTGTAAGACACGTTTCTGTATAACTTTCTAAACCATGGATGCTGCACTGCAATCATCATTATCAACATCATAATCATAGCCACGGCAACTCAATATTACTGAGTTTCTTACAGTGTCTTCACACACTAATATTCCCGTCCTGTTTTTTGAGGCATGCATATTCCCAAAATGACTTTATTTTTTTCCTGAAACCGATGGTGTTGCACACTTATATTACAATCACTTATGACATGAATAGAAAGTAGGTTATCTGCATATGAAATATAGCTGGCGCTTTAAAAACAAGATAATAAATTCCCAGCCTTTGCTCTAACTTCCTCTATATATGTGAGTATGTTCGAAAATGCTATTTCTTTAATTGCTTGTGAAATTTCATTTACAACAGATGAACCTTGAGCCTACAGGTATTGTAAAGTTCTACCAAGGCAGTACAACATTTTCCCACTGTATTGTTTTTAAATAAAATGTTCTGCAATGGTTTTTATTTCTCTCATTCCACTTAATTTCACCTCTACTGTCAAGGCCTTCAAGCATGTAATTTTTAAAAGCTTTAGCGAGTGTTACGTACCCGGAATTTTTATCCTAAATTTTTGTATTCAAACTCGGACATACAGGCCTTTTTTTGTTATTTTTTAGAAAATACACGGATATTCCAGTCCAGTGTTTTTACCTGGAGGTGTTCTAAAATCGCAGAATACTTAGCTTACGTTTTTGTAGCCAACATTTCAAAAACCCTTTTTGTCTAACCTATTAAATTTCTCATATAAATACTGCTGGGGACATAAAAAAATTAATTACTAGCCATAAAACGAAATCACCCCCGAAATTGTATAGTGTAAACGTGTATTTTATAATGATGACAAAAAAAAACGACCATAAAAAGACCAACTAACTACTACCTAGCAGTAAGATACAGTTATGGGGATAAGATATAGAATACCAACATAACACAAACTTTGAAAGAGTTTTCCAAAACAACCATATTAATCCTCCGCTCAATTCTGCAAAAATTAAACAAAGAGAAAAAAAAAATCAAATAAATAAGGTAAAAGCATAACCAAAAAACTTTTTTATTTCCAAACTTATTCACAAAATTTTAATAAATTTTTTGTAAGTTTAATAGATTTTTTAAAGTACTCAAATTTTCCCAATGCAATCCTTTTGTCATTATGCACCACGTTGCTTTTCTAACTTAGTAGTCCTTTGAATGCTTGGGATAAACAATTTATTAAATATTCAAAAAAAACCATGAATTGAGGTGAGAAAATTTTTGTAAGACCACAAAATTGTTTACGATTTTTTAAACCCAAACTAAAGAAGACCGCTCTATCCCCAAATCTTTGTGGGCGTTTTATATAAAACAAAGTTTTTTGAATAAGAATAACGCAGTATTAACTCAAATTATCTCAGGTGCTACAGAAGAAGACAATTTTTCCCCTACGATTTCACCACCAACACTATGGATCTATCACTCACAAAAATTCACACGACAACAAGGACGATGTCCACACTACAAAGAGGTTACAGTAATCCCTTGCGTGGCCGATCGTCCAAGGCACATCTTGAATAGACTAGATTGCCGAACAAGGGGGTATCGGGGGTTCGAGTATTGAAGGTTGGCTCAAAAAAACAGGTTTTTGGGGTTTTTCTATAATTTCAAAAATGTTTTTTTTTTTTTAAATTTTATCAATAAACTCTCAAAAACTTTGACATTAATAGCAATACTTTGAATTTGGGATATTGACTTCTAAGATGACCTTGTAAAAAATTTTAACGTATCGCCCTAATACCTTTGTAAAATATTTAATATATATTATTACATTTCTAGATAGCCGTTTGTAATTGTTTATTTTATTTTATCTAACCGTTTTAAAATTTTTAAAAAAGTAAAATTTAAACTAGTTGAATCATTTCAGAAAACCTTTTGGGTTTTAATTTTTGCCTCTACGAGAATTTTTTTTTTCAATACTTTCTTCCAACTCATGCTGTCCACAACTTTGACACATTACATCTCAAAATACACTTTTCGGGCAATACTCTGTACACCTTGATCACCTTAAGGGCCCGCATTACACGCACAGGTTACAGCGCTGTTTTCTGACATCGTTTTGCAACGCGTGAGGGGACAAATCGGGGTTACCTATTACAACACAAGCTGCATTCTGACAAAAGATCATCTTCCGCCCAGGGGGGAGTTATTTTATCGTACGAAACTTGATTTCTGGTTCAGTTTGTGCTAAGATGCCCCCTCAATAACAAGGGGATGATGAGTGGTTATATTGTACGGGTACGGGTTTAAATCTCATAGTGTTTGTAAAACGCAGAAAGAAACGTGCTTGGAGTCTAAATTTAATGATAAAACGGAACACTGTGTCACATACTGTGAAATTTTACCTGAATTAGATGTTTTATGACTTCCAAAAATTACCTACGTATGAATGAAGACACCAAACAAGCATCTTTTGTCAATATTCTCTCAGCGGTTAACCAAGCAATATACCGTTATGAGAAAATATTGATCCTTATCTGGTACAAAACCAAAATCTTGACACAACGAACGCATGCGCAGTATAACATTTGACAAGTGGAAGCGCAGAAAGCGATTACAAGGCGCAGAAAGCAGTCGTCCGATCATAAAATATCAAACTCGTTTGAAATTTGCACTGCCAGCTTTCCGATACGCGCGCCAAAATCATTTAGGTATAATTACATGGTACTCTTGCAACGCTGTAAAACCATTCGGGCAGCTATCCTTCTCCCTCCCTTTTCTATTTACCACTCAGCACCCATGAACCATTCAAGCAGCTTTTCCCCCTCGTCTTCGCATCTCTTGCCCAAACTCCTTCCAGAATCCCATAAATGAACCCCATCTGCAACATGGAAGCCACAAAAACATAAGGGAGGTAAGGACGCCAACAACAAAGCCGGAAGTAGACTATTTCCAAACTCCTCAAGATGGACCTACGAAGAACCCGCGCAGGTTCTTAAAATGGCTCCAAGCTCCAAGCCAAACACCTAGCACTGGGTTTAGACACAAAGTGAGGGGCAGAATCGAGTAAAAGTAGTTGAGTACATCGATTCCGCAGCGTAATCGGCTGTACTCAATTCTTCTGGAAATACTCGAGTAAAGTAGCCGGAACCTGTTATGCTTTTATTTGCTCTTTTTATTTATTTTCAGGTATAATATACATTAAAATTTTGGTATGATTACCGTGTCATTTTAATACAAATCTTTTTCCCCCCCTTTAAAACACAATTTTCCAGTCATAGACGCTTTGCTACGTGAAACTCAACCTTAATGGTTAGACTGTTTCACATATTATTTCAATACGAAATACTCGAAGATGTACAGTCAAGAATCAAAGATCAAGCTAAAAAGTATTCGAATCACGTTTCCGTTTTTTTTTAATTTACTAGGTCAAGACTACTCAATTCTTTTTACTCGGCGATACTATCCCCACACTCGCAAAAAAAGAAAACATGGAACCAATTTACTTAAATAAATAATACTATAGTGAACAAAATAACTAAAATATAACTAGATTCATTTTTTAGAAAATGTTATAAAACATACCTAAGGTTTCATTGATGATCCTTTTAAAAAAATTTGAATTGAAAATTTATAATATGACTTCTTTTGATATTATTTTAGTCAAGGCTGGGGTTTCTAGAGTTTTATTCCAGTATATATACATTAGTTTGTTCAGTTATATTCACTGTCTAGTTCACTTAATACATTACGTATGTACATAATAATAAAAATAACATTCAAAAGTACAATAAAATAAACACAAACAAAGTTTCTAAAACAATCACCAACCAAGTTCATATTTATATATTAATATTATTAGGGACACGCGTCTTACTACCCGTTTTGGGTTATACGCACTTACGCTAATGTGTAATGGTAGGTGATAGTGAGATGAAATGAAGGACCTACAGTTTAAACGTGGAATCCGAACCACGTTGGAGGCCTGGCATTCCCCACATTCACAAGATGTATTAATACACGTCTTGTCAGAGGTGAAGGAAGGGTTTGGTAATCAGATAAATCTGTGCCGGGACCGAGGATTGAACCCCGGCCGCCAGCATAGAAGTCTGACACCTTACCCCTAGACCACCAGTCACCTTTCATATTTATAGTTTCAAAGAATTAAATAAAAGGAAAACAATTTCTCTGAATAATTTACGCACTAACAAAGTAACAATAGTTTAAAAAAATATGATATAACTTATTAATAAATTTAAAATAATTTTTCAATGCATCAACCAATATTTTCACACATTACAATTATTGTGCATTAAAAGTATTAAAAATAAAAAATAAACTAGAAAGTTAAAACCAATTTTTCACAAATTTTTATTCAAGAAAACCTGCATATCTATTTTCGTTGAAGTAGGCCGGGTTTCTTCTTTCAATCAAAATCTGCCCTGTTTTAAAAATAGAATGTGTTCTGAGGGAACTGAAGTGGCAGGCATGCACATATGTTTTTGAGAGAGAATGTACAGTTCGGAAAAATTTTCTTTGGTCACCCAATATTTTAATGGTTACTTTTTATAATTTTCGTGAGGCTTTTCATAATACTGGCTCAACATGATTGTACTTCTACCGATGGGAATATATTTTGTCCCTACATTTGACCATACCGATAGTATTCTCCTTAAGATGACTTCAGCGGGAAACCAACATGGCCAATCCAGCTATCGTACACGCCTCTCTGAAAAGGATCCACCTTTGCTTTCTCAATGAGCAAGTCTCTAAAACTTCAGGCAGGCCTTTTCCCTAGGATGTCTACATCTTTCACACAATACAGTTCCAACTCGCGTTTAAAATCAAAGACATAATTTTCTTTGACCAACGCGTCATACCACCTTCTCAAAGTGCTCCTTTTCCTCAACTGACATCTCGCCGATGCCGTAGTACTCCTTTGGCGGCAAGGGACCCCTATACCCACGCGATTTCTTTTTTGTTGAAAAAATGGGGGAAATGTCCCTTGGCCAAAGACACGTCCAAGCCAAACGTTTTGGGCAATTTGGGACAGCGACATCGTGAGAAAGTTCAGTGAGTCAATAAAGTGGAGCGGACCGTAACGGATTGGACATGATTTTCCCACCGTTCATTATAAGTTCTGGAGTACATTTTTTATCTCCATCATATATCTTAAAAAAAAAATTCTATCATAGGATTTAGCATTTTTGCCGAGGAGGGTGATATCCTTAAATTTTGATAATGTAATTTGTTCTAAAAATTCAAAAAATTGGGCTATTGTGGTAATCACCTTGAATATGCGAGTCCTATCACCCCCACATTCTGTGTAATGAGGTCATTTGCATCTATATGAACACAGACCTTGCAATACGCCTGCACGACACATAGGTTAGGCTCGTGCAGATACGTGCCGGCCACACTTGAAGAAGATTTTCTTGGTCTGCATTCAAAATCAAAGAACACAAACATGAAATTACTTTTTTCCAGTGACGGCTTTGATGGGCCTGCTTCATATAACAAAAATGACCAAAAGGACGATAGAATCGCATACTCTACAAAAAGTCTCATAGCACCTAGTGAATAATTTGATCTTTCCCCAAACTGAAAAATTTCCCGCAAAACCTCGCAAACCTTTTTGACATCACAGACCGATCTGTGACCTGTGCAAAAACCAGGACGTTTATGGTTATCAAAGCATGTCTGATTTGTGAACCAACGCCCGCAGTCTTTACAGAGCACAGATTGGCCTCCACCACAAGCCGCTCTAGCGTAGCACTTTTTGCACGCGGACTCGCACTTGTGCGCATTCTTATTACTGAATGGCACAACGGCACTCACGGCAAAAGTACGAGCACTTAGATGCGGCTGTCAAGGATGCTGTGACATCAAAATATTTTGCTTGTCATCGTGAAAATACAAATCAGATAACCCTTATAGGAATGTTCGGGAAGGCAGTTATGGCCCCTCAAATTAAATGAGGACCCATTTGTCCCCATGGCGTTCCCTGGAAATCCGAGATTTTGTTTTCGAAAGGGTTTATCCTTCCAAATTGTTTCAGTTCATGAGCCCACTATGCTTTCAAAAATTCACGGGCATAGGCAAAGTTCTTCGCTTGAGTTTTGAATAGACGAACCATTTGTTTGTTACGGATATTCATCGACAGTTTGTATCTATATTATCAATCATACTCCTTCGAGGACACCAAATGCAGAGTTAGTCAGCTGTCGCCATTTAATCGTAATGATCCCTTGTTATTACGCTATAGGGCTTGCGGGAGCGATTTATCACATTATAACTACCCTGCTTCGAGGCCCCTTAGGCTGTTTCCGCCTAAATGAGACATACACAGGCCGCAAGCGTAGAGTCAGTGCTACTCAAAAGTAAGCATACGTGGTCATCGGCGCTAACGCTATGGTCCTGCAGCCAAAGGAGCAAATTAGTAATTTGTTCTTCAGGCCAGCTTAGTGCCCTCACGACCGCTTGCCGGGGCACCAAGATGTACGGTAATTTCTCTACCAGTATAAAATAAACGCCTCAATTGTTTAACCTCTCTTCAACGATACGAAGAGGGACGCCATTTTGCAATGCCCACCTATCTGACTTACCGGGCCACTTAAATCCCTGTTGAGGGGCCGAAGACGGTCTGCTATCGATGGCCTCCACGATCCCCGTCTCCAACACCGCAGCTGGGCTTGAACCCCGTTCCCTGGCGTAGAGGCAGGGGTGAAGGTGTTCCGGCCGCGGGGACACAGGGGCTCGAACCCCGTCTCCCTGGCGCTGGGGTGATGTGGCTACGGAGGGGGTGGAAAGGTGTCCACCGCTGCCAGTGGTGGTGTTGTGGGAGTCGTCCCGCCATTTCCGGCCTCCGTTTCAACTATAATACATGTAAAAGTAAGCACTGTTACAACATACGCGTTTTTTCTTAAAATTATAATACTTTGGTATTAATATAAATGTACTTAATAGCGTTAGCTGAAACCACATTCACAGAAGGAACCGCATCTGTGTGGAGGTAGAGTGAAAAAAATGCCTCTAGTTTACCCCGTAAGATTCGACCTCAAACTCACTCTTTAAATGTATAATACTTTGGTATTAATATAATATGTCACATTTTTTCCTAAACATAATTGCTTTAGCTGAAACCAAATTCACGAAGGGTACACCGCACTTGCGTGTAGGGAAAGTGAAAAAAAATCCTTTAGTTTACCCTGGTAAGATTCGAACCTCAAACTCATCTCTTTAATACTTTTGGGGACTAATAATAATATTTAGAATTTTCCTCTAAACAATTGCTTTACCTGAAACCAACATTCTCAAAGTGTGTTCACCATAAAAACGTCATGCCGCTGTGATATAGGTAGCCCTAAGAGTTTAGTCATAATATATATATTTTTAAGTGAAATTTATTTTCTGTAGTTTATGTTTATATTATTAAAACAAGTCATTTTCATGTACAAATAATTAATTTTATTCACGCAGCTTACGTCTTAAGATACTTTCGTTTGAATTTGTTATTTTCAACTACTTACATCAGTAATTAATGTGTCGATTTATTGAACAAAGAGCCTCAGATTTTACTTCGACCTGGGAAAAAATAAAAAATTGACATAAATTACATATATATTGATCAGATTAGGGTCTTATCCTCTTGTAATGAATTGATAGCAAGAATACCGGTGTTGTTTCTGAATCCTGCATAATGAGTGGATAGACAACCCGCGAACTTAACACAAAGTATGGTCGCCTAACTTCACAGGGGTCTCTCAGGTGCTACATTCATTTGACGCACATTGATTAGCCAAATTTGACTTATAACGGTGCTCTTTAAACTGAGTGATGGCTAAGAAAATGTGTTCAACCCGTTTCAAAAACATTTGTTTAGTTATCATAAGCTACTAGCTGCCACCTATATTTGATTAATTGAAAGAGTATCTAGATTCAGCTGTATCCATAACAAGAGTTACTTTAGTTTATAAAATAAGCCCAAACTTTTAAGAATATGTGTAGGTGATAAACAAAAGACTGGAAAAAAATGGCAGAGGAAATGTACAATCTTTAACTAAAAACATGAACCGAGTTAAAGCTAATGAAAAATACATTTTACTATTCAGGCTGCAATGTGTAAACATACATCAAAAAAATATTCATAAGAATAATTAATTTTAGTAAACATTTATTTTTGTACAAGTAGAGTGAAATTTAAAAAAAAAGAACGCCCTATCTTCGTTAGGAAAGTTTATAAGTAACAAACAAACAAAAATTTAGTACATGAAGGATAAAACTCTCATTTTCAGCCCTATTTGGATTCGAACCAGTGTCCCTTGGCACTGCATACATATAGGTTTTGTCTCTCTCTCTCTTTAAATTGGGTACTATTCCAATGGATTTGTTTACAACCCACACACATCAGAAATGAAAGTGTACAGACTTTTGTTTACTCTTGGTGAAACATGAATTTAATAAATGTCTAATATTGCGATTATAATTTTCTGCCTTTGTACAGGAAATGAACTCGGGACCACGAGTTTACTATACAGACACGCTATCGTAGACACTAAAGTGATGCTTGAATATTTGATTGATCACATTGTAAATCGGCAATAATAATTTTCTGTCTTTGAATGGGAAATGAACCCGGACCCTTTAAATACTTTACTGGAACATGTACAAAATACCATTCAGGGCAGTTATTTTAAAAACTAAACCAGTATTTTCGCTTATGCCCGGGAATTGAACCAGGGACTCCCCCAATGGCTCAGGGTTTTTAAGTGTATAAATCGTAAAGTTACTATACACTAAACGAGCTAGTACAATCTCCAGCTGACAAATGGGTTCGATCTCGTAACGATATAACGGTGTTTTGCGAGAGCGAGAGAGAGCTACACATATAGTATATTTTCAGGCTAGTGGCTACTTGTTGTCGGTACTTACATATCAGCCGGTCAAGGGTGTCCAAATCTGCTCAAACGGGGGGGGGGGGGGGTGCAGGCGATAGGGGCGCCAGCGGAGGATGCCTGGGGATGTTGTGGTGGTAGCCGTGTCCTGTGGGGGGCCTGCGATGACGTCGTGCTTGGCACGGACCAGTGAGGGTGCCTCCGGCGGGGTATATGTCGACACCCCCATCGCTATGCTACCCAGAAGACCCTCATCCATCCCGTATGGATCCCAGTAGTCTGAAATTAAATAAATACAGATTAATTAACATTTACAGAACAAAAACACTGGCAAGTCTATCGTAGGCAGCTAATTAATTACCCATGGACCAGTCACCATCCCCTCTGCAAATTCCCTCTTCTGTAAACTGCAGCAGCTGGTCCAGGCTATTGGGCTCATCTTCTAACAAAGAAGAAGAGAATACTACTGTACACCCTGACATGATAATCAAATTAGAAACCATTAAAATATACAAAATGAATTAAACATATCCGAAATTATCCAGCTTTCCATAGCGTTAAAACTCGTCTTGATGTTTAAATTATCCAATTGTAGCAATTATTGCTACAAGTTAACCAAAATTGGGCTAGTCAATCAAAACATCACTTACCCAATTTCACCGACCAGACTAGGCAGCGGGAAGAACACACGTCAGCACGCACTAACAATACCCAAACATCTTAGAGCTCCGAGGCTAGTGCCGCATCATGCCACTAGACACCGCCACAAGTCTCAATAACAACATGGACGTGTAGAAAAGATAGAAACTGCCATAAGACTATCGACGCTTCTAGTACCGCGCACATCCCCTCTCCCCGTGTGTTTGAACTCAGTGATCCCCACCCTTGTGTAATCCCGTCTCGAGTGTTCGATGAGTTGTACACCATATAAAAGACCGTCCGTCAAGAAAGAGACCACTCTTGGAGTAGGCTCGGACACTAGAACGAAGCGTAGGCTTCAAGCGCATACCTATACAATGTAAGGAGAAATTCTTTTTTGGCGTAAATTAATAAATATTGTAATTTTTCTAGATTCCATTTGGTCATTTTCACGTTTAAATATTGTTGTTGATATCTTATATGAATCTTCGTTCGTTTACGGAATATAGAGTAACTTTTCTTATTTTACAAAAGGATTGTAGTGAAATATGCTTTGGTTAAAAGAAAGTAATGTGGGGAAGTTTTTTTTTAAAGTAAGGTCTGAATTTTTCTAATTGTTAGTTAACTTATGCGTTTCAAAATAAATATATTTAGTTAATTTTGAAAGTGTGTTGCAATGCAAAATGGAGTAGTATTTATAGCGAAATGTAGTTCTAACATTAGGACATAATTTTTTTAAATGGTTAATATAAATTATTCATTACGTTGATAGCTACTCTTATCTAATTAACAATATTTATCTAACTTATAAGTTATGTTTCAATGTCAATCAAATGTTGACAGAGTTGGATAATAATCTTTAGGCTTGACAATTAGACTAGTCGTTTGTTGTGTAACCACGGAACTTTAAAGTTGTTGGCTAAAAATTTTAATTACTTTTTCACAACTAGCATTGAAATATGTTAGATGTTGCCATACACCATTTTATTAAGCCCATGCATTTAAATTTAATTAACGTATGTTCATAAATATTTTTTGTGAAGAACATAAAGGTTATTGTTGCACTTTAGCTTTTGCTGATATTGTATCTATACGAATCTTTCTAAGATTCGTTAAAAGAAGGGCATTGTTCTCTAATAATATTTTGTCTGAAATAAAATCAAAGTTTTCTTTAAGACTGTTTACTATTCTAGTTACGCCATTTTTCCTAGGTTTTTAGATATGTTAATTTCCAAGTCCTTTTAACTTAGTCTCCGACTTCTTCATATGAAATATAATTTGATCTTTGAAATTGGACAGTGTTTTTTCATGCTTCTAGGAGTGAGTGGCGTGCGTTGGAGATGGGTGGTAGACCCTGCTAATCTTTGACCTCAAAACATAATGTTAGTTACACTGCGCACTCCTATTAATCTAAAGGTTGTAATGTTAATTTATTTTATTGTATTGAATCCCTCTAGTTCTAGAGCTTGAATTACACAATTACAAATTGAAATGACCAAATGTAATGATAGGAGTTTCTATTTATACCCATCTCAAAGGTTTCCGACTCTAATGACCTAAATACTGTAATGTGTCTCTGCGCATGCGCAATACAGATCTGTCTATAAGGCAATTTGAATATCCCGTTGTTTCATTAGTCACTCCTACCTAGCGAAGTGGATGGAGGTGCCTGCTCGATGCTCTGTTCATGAAACTGTGGGGTACACTTTAGCGTTGAATGAATAGCAAATGATGGTGCACAAGTGCTCGCGTAAAGAATGAACAAACACTGTGGTGCAAACCTACCCTCCCTCCATGCAGATGAATATACATTTTTCTATTCGTCAGTTTGAAATCAACACTATGTAAGATTATCAAAATGTATTTGTTTTAAACGATGTTCTACTTTTAGCAATCGTCTTCGAATACTTCAGCTGTTTGTGTTTTTGAGTACTATAAATTAACCGTCTACATTTTTTTGCACAAGCCCTGGACTAGCACGTGAGACATTTTTAAATATGACCAATGTTGAGTTGGAACTACTAACTGACATTGAAAAGGGGTCGGCACTGAGGATTGAACCCCGGACCCCCTAGCACTGAAGTCTGACACCCTACCCCCAAGACTACACGATCACCTTGTGGAACAAACTGTCCACTATGTTTTTTTTATTCACCCCAGTTGCGGTACGACGACTATGGAAGTAACGTATTTTATGATTTATTTCGTGGGTAGTTCCTTCACCTCTGACAAGACGTGTATTGTGAGGAATGCCAGACATCCACCATGGTCTGTATTCCGTGTTAAGCTCTAGGTCCAACATTTTCCTCTCAGATTCACCCGAATGGGTATTAAGACGCTGTGCTAATATTGCACAGTACTTCATACCCTAGCTCAAGAGCTGTGTGAGTTTTTAGCATCACTAATAGGTGTTATTACTGGTACCGTCTTTACGCTGTTAAATGCACCCGCATTTATGCAACCGAGCAGTTTTTTCTCGCAACGCTGGCTGTTCGTTTAAATGGGGGTACACTTTTTTAGCAAATACCCTCGGCGACACTAGCGGTGCTTGTACAGACTTTCTAGGACTCGTAGCTGAGTAAACTATCGGTGTTTTCCACTCTCCCTCCACGCAGATGAAGGTACATTCAATCTTGGGTAAATAAGCGAGGAGGCCCTCGTTCTTTAAAAACCTAATATGATTTCGTCACTTATCCCACTCTTGCATCTTACGATTGCCAGCTCTGGTGCTACTTGGTTATTTAATAAGAGAGAGCGTATCAAGCTCGATCTCGGAAATGGAATTTTGCTTTAGCAGAGAGATACAGAACACTATATTATATTTTTTTTTATGAATAAAACTTAATAATTGGTCAGAAATATTGTTCTCTGAAAAAATAACGTTAATTTAATTTTTTTATTACAGGTGACCATCACCGGTAAAACGATCTATTCCCGAGACCATTTTTAGTCCCTATGTCTTTCTTCTGTCTGTTTCAGCTTCCTTTCTAGGGTGGTGGAAAAACTAGGTAATTACGACTGAGTTTCCAGTTTAGAATCAGGTTTTGATAATAGTTACGGGAAGGTCGGGGTTTGATTCCGCGACAAGTTATTTTTTTCATAACTCGTTTTCCAAATTTCCCAAATTGGGAAAATTGAGATACATTCCCTTAGTAAATCTGGTGGTGACGATCAGGGTGTGTGAATGTGTGTGTAAATATTCCATGGTCTTTCGCTTTTTTACATGCAGTTTTATTATAAATAAAAATATATAATAATATATATTTAGAACTCACTGTTCTTTTACATTATCAATAATGCATTTTATTTATTTAGCTGAAATAAAATAAGCGTAGTAAGACTCTGTGCTAGATATTTAGATTTTTTTAAAAAGGGGGCCAGTTGAGCGTTGCTCATGAACATACATGTCCACTTTCAGCTAGTGTTCGAACTTGAGTGATTGTCAACGGTACTTTTCACAAAAGGGGCTGATCTATTCCTGGAAATACCGATGCCTGCTTCATCAGCCCCCTGATGAACAACCTCCGC
Source organism: Timema cristinae (assembly GCA_039000515.1). Lineage (NCBI taxonomy): Eukaryota > Metazoa > Arthropoda > Insecta > Phasmatodea > Timematidae > Timema > Timema cristinae. The sequence continues at coordinate 2,287 of JBCFYV010004282.1, read as the reverse complement.
TCCGGGGTGGGCGGGGGGGGCCGGGGGGGGTTTGAGCTAAGGTATCGGCCTCACAATTATACCTGTTTTCGGTTCTTCAATTTTTTTATATATATATATATATATATTTTTATTTTTTTTTTTCTAAATAAAAATAAATAAACTTAGCACCCAAATATTTGGTAAATATGGCGCGGACGATGGAGAGTTTTTTAATTTGTGATTCTAGCTTTTGTAAGTTGTGGTGGTTTTCTCCTGGTAGGTTTCCCTTGTGAGCAGTGTGTGTCTGTGGCCAGATCAGTAGTAATTACGTTTGATCCTCCGCGGTTTATCAGGAGACAAATCTCGCTCGGGGGGAACCTAGCGTGTTTTAAACACCTCTCCCTCCAAGATATTACAACCAACAAGCTCTGAACAAGGGAAAGGAGGTCAAGAGCGATAGGTTGGAGGCCTGAGTTCAAATCTCACTTGGGGGAACTATGCGTGTTTTCCATTCTCCCTCCAAGATATTACAGTACTAACAAGTACCAACAAGCCCCTCTGAACAAGGGAAAGGGGGTCAAGAGCGATAGGTTGGAGCCCCTGAGTTCTAATCTCACTTGGGGGGAACTATGAGTGTTTCCCATTCTCCCCCCTCCAAGATATTACAATTACTAACAAGTACCAACAAGCTCTGAACAAGGGAAAGGGGGGTAAAGAGCGATATGTTGGAGGCCTGAGTTCAAATCTCGCTGGGGGGAACTATGATGTTTTCCACTCTCCCTCCAAGAATTACAAGAAACCAACAAGCTATGAGTTTTTTAAATCACGCGAGGGAGATTAACGTGTTTGTCTATTTATTTCCGTATCAGAGATATCCTGGTTTCCCACCCTCCCTCCACGCAAATGAAGGTACATTCGCCCTTCTTTAGTGAAAAATAAGCGAGGATCCCTTTCCCGCTCTTTAACTACTAATATGATTTCTTCACTTATTCCACTCTTGCCTGCTCTGGTGCTAGTTGATTATTTACAAATACACGTATAATTTGTTTTAAATTCAAATATTAGAACCGAACGGGTAGTAAGTTTTTAAAAGGGCCAGTGAGCGTTGAAATTTTGAACACGTCCACTTTCAGCTAGTGTCCGAGCTTGAGTGACTGCAGCGATACTTTTCACTGAGGGGGAAGAGGGTGATGTGACTCTCTATTCCTGGCGATTCAAGGCAAAGACTCCTTGAGGTTAATGCCCGGTTCATCAGCCCCAAGGATGACAACCCCGGCTCTGGGGGTTAGGGGGTAGAGAATTCCAGTGTTCATGACCTCCAGCCAGGGGAGGAAAGTGAAAGGAAGTGCTTGGCCAGCAAATGTCAGCGTGAACCTTGGTGGAGATGGTTCATTACCTCTGGACTGAGTGGTGGACTTGTATGAATACACGCTGCCACTTGGTAGCAGACAGTCGGAAAGAAAGGTTCTAAAATCATGGAGCGCAAGCTGCGGGGGGCTCTATGCTCAACAAATAAAATACAACGCCCAAACCGATGAATAAAAAAACTTCAACACCTCTATCCTACCAATTAATTAATTAACAATAATCAATTAACGATAATTAAAATTTAAAAATCATTAATAATTAATCCCTCAAGAACCAACATGTCCGGGGTTGGTAGGCGAGGGGGCTGTAGGGGAAAAGGGGGAAGAGGGATCACATTTCAAAGAGGTCAGGGGTGGGGGCAGGAGGAGGGCTGGAATAACGGTAAATCAGCGGTGGGGTGACGTAGTGTGATGAGGGGTCATACTAGCAGCTACTGTTAGGTGACTTATAAAATCAAATCTGTCCTTAATTTGGGTTAGAATAGTGTCACAACTTATTTTGCCGCAGATATCTATTTTTTTTTCCATCGGGGAAAATTTTTTTTTTTTTTTTTTTTTTTTTTTTTTTTTTTTCTTTTTTTTTCCCCCCGGGGTTCTTTAACCTCGTGGTAAACCCTTTCTATTTTTTTTTTTTTTTTTAATTTTTTTATCTCAAATTGTTCTATACTTTCTCCAAATATAAGCCATCAATACCACCACTTAATTTGATTTTATAAAGATTCCACGTGTGGCAAAAAAATGAAAAGACCCTACATAAAACGAACTATTTAAGTGGTTCAGTAGGCCACTTGCTTCTTTTAGTGTTTTTGAATCTACTTCATTTGAGTCTTGATTACTTTTCAGCATCCTTAAATGAGTCTTTTTATCAAATCAAATATTTACTTTTCCCCGCTTTTTAAAATTTCCCGCGAGTTGGAACCGATTTTAACAATCTGGTCAAAGGAAATCTGCTTTTAGGG